>SKCR01042240.1:0-58499 GCA_019454045.1 Zanthoxylum bungeanum
CGAGTCTAGACTATTCCCGAAATTACTGTAGTAGCCGTGGCAATCTCGACTTTGACCTTTTTTTTAGATTTGACTTTAGAAACATGTCCAATGTGAAAGTTGTAGCTATCGGTCTAAGCTTTCCGACGATATAAAATTCATAAAAATTGGAGATCGTATTAAAACGTTACGGCCCGATTACTAAAGGCTATTCAGGAAAACGTAAGATAAGTTTTGCGTTGGAATTTCAAGGGATTTACCGAATGTCCCAAATGTCATTTTATAAGCTCTTACTTGCTCAATCATGATTTATATCAAGTATTATGCCTCCGAAAATATAATAATCGTCAGCCTCTGGTAACATACAAGTCGTCGGGGTCATCGGATATTACACAGATAGACATGTGGAAATTTGCTGAAGAAAATGAGACGTTGAGCATATCTATTTATAGAGGTGCTCAGCACCTCTCGCTTGCAAATGGCAAGAAATCTCTCACTTATTTTTTTTTTTTTTTTTTTTTTTTTTTTTAATTTTGTCATTACTTGTTTTAATCAAAACATACTAATTTCTTTGCATGCTTTGACAAATCCTCCACCTTTCCACCAAGGTGGGAGCACATTTTTTATTTTTTATTTTATTTTTTTTTCTCTTTTCTTGTTTGTTTGTATTTTTAATAATTACATATAACACATTTTGGATATTTCATCAATTTCGGCATTGAAAACTTCAGAATTAGAAAATCTTGTAAACAACAAAGTTTTAGATATTTGAGTATTATTTCATCTGAAACTAGAATCGCTTCAATCCGATATCGGAGTAAAAAGTTATGGCCATAATACAAAAATTATTTAGTGTTGAAATTTCCGAAATTGTACACTGTTAAAATTCCCTTTTAAGTTTCTAGTATTCAAAATCCAAAGTATTATTTCACCTACATAAGAAATAAAAAAATCATAATAAAAATTTATAAAACAAAAATTTAATTGTTATTTCACAAATATACTAAATTAAGGGGATTAATGAAAATACAAGTGTAAAATGATTAATTTTTCTTTTAATAAATGTTCATTTTTTAGTGTTCGTCGGGGTATGCTCTGGCAATAGCTTTTGAAATGTAAAATTGGAATTTATCTTTAATGTATTTTATAATTTTTTTAATAGAGGTAATATTGGATGTTTTATTTTCACTGTGAAAGATATCTTAATTCCTTACCTTTGGCGATGAATCCAAACTCCACAATTTGGTGAAATTGAATTCCTTTGAAATTCAAATACCTTCCCTATTTATATAACCGAACAAAAAAAAAAAGAAAAAAAGAGATGAATTGAATTCCTCTACTCTTCATTCATAGTTTTGCCAACCGAACACGTACAATATTAGTGGATTGGATAAATCCCATTTAAGCAAATCATTTATTAGGGATGTGCACAGTTTTGGTTCAAACCGCAACCCGATCCGAATCGTATCAACCAGAATCGAACCGTACGGTTTGAAAAAATATTGAAAATGAATTCGGGTCAGCTTGAACAGAACATCAAATTTTGGGTCGGTGCGTGGTTTTGACCCAAACTGCGACCCAAACAGCACAAACAGTAAATTGTGACCCGAACCGCCTAAACCTCCAACCCATGTTCAAATTAGACATTATTTTATGTTTTTCTTATTCTTTAACCATGACATTTAAGATATTTAGTGATCATATGACAATATGCAATGTATAAATGAAAATTATGTATTTGTTCTTTTAAATTATTATGTGAAAACACACAAAATTTTCTTTGAAAAATTTCTAATCCAAACCACCGACCAGAACCGCCCAAACCGCTGAACCGCCGACCCGAACCGCCGCGGTTTTTCTTATCAAATTTACGGTTTTGGTTTCTAATTTCCCAAATCGCCAACCCGCGCGAGTTGAAGTATAAAATGAAAAAACCGACCCGAACCGCACCGCGAACACCCTTATCATTTATACTTAATATACCAAGATTATTATGAGCCAGAATATAGACTATTATGAAGTGTATAACTAATTTATGTAAGTATTGAAGATTTATAATTTATATATAATTGTAAGTAACAATATATTTATAATATAATATTATTTGACCAAGGCTCTTTTGACCTATCCGAAATCGGGGTTAAACAAATATTTTTGTTATGAGGTACAATAATTAATGAGTTGTATTATTATTGTCCTAATTATGAATAATGGTGGCAAAAAAACTCGATCCGAGGTGAAAAAAATTTGGATTGGGCTTCAAAATGGGGGCCCTATTTGGAAAAATATATATTTATATAATAAATTTTTATATTTATAATTTTTTATATTTAAAAAATCGGGCCCGGGCTTGGGTCAAGCCCGAGTCCGGTCCGTTCCCATGTATAATTATGAAAAATTCTTAAATGGTGTGACATCTATCAAGTACAATCACCTTACCATCCAATTGGATGTCATCACACTTATGTCATCACACTAATATATATCACTTTTATTATTTACCTTTCTAATAATTTTTTAAGGGAAATGTTAAGGGATTAAGAATTTATTTTAGGAAAATTTTCATGGAAAAAAAATATATTTAATTTTTATAATTTTTTACATTTTTCATAAAAATGATATGAAATTTTTCGTAAATTTGATTCTTAATAAGTATCCTTATGACACTCGTTAACATGATTTTTTTTTTTTTTTTAATTATCTATTACATCTATGATCCAATTAATAGAAAATACAGTTTTTATAATTTTATTATCGGTCTAATATGACGAGTTTGCTAAAAGATAGGAAAGAATTATATGTTAAAACATCAGTTCATGCTTAAACAAATAACACACACACTTCAACATCCAAATTATTCTGTTAAGAAAGTAATACGCATATATATTTTTTTTTTTTTTAAAAAAAACACCTAAATAATAAAAATGAGGAATATTATAAAAATCTAAATATCATTCTATCTATCAAAATAAAGTAATGTTCTAAAATTACTTTGATCAAAGATGGAGAGAGTATTGGAGTTGGTGTTTGGAGCGCCAATCCGAATAATGTATTGCATATTATATTTTATTATTCATTAATAAAATAATTACATTTTCATTTCAAAACTTGTCAATGTAATGTCATTATGCATATTAGATTGATATACAAATATGCTAAGAATGACATCGACCTTATAATAGTCATGTAGTAATACAGGATACTGGGTGATCCGACATTGGGATAATATTACTATTATAAAATATTCTTAAAATAAATATTTATATTTGTTGGTTTTAGAATATGGTCGAATTCCTATAACCTAGAAAACTAGCACATGTCGTATATTTGGAATTGGAGTTCCAATGGTTTAACCCAATGTACCATGAGCTTTGGAAACTCATATAGACGTGTGAGTATTGGTTGGACAGAATACTGAATGACTCACATGTGATTCCTAATAGTTGGAAATACACACCACTGTCAATAGGAATCTCTTCGAGTCGAGTATCATATGTGATCCTTTGACTATAGGATAACATTGATTTTGTGTGTGATCCTCCACCTTTTGATGCCATATATGTCAGAGACCTTTTATGGTTGACCGCTAGATGTTTGTTGGGTGTGGACCGATGCACTTGTTAATCAAATGCGTATCAAGATAGAATATGTCAGCTCGTATGTGTACCATAAGAGGTTAAAGTATCCATGTGAGTAGGTCACGCTTATTAAGACTTTGGCCAAAGTCGGTCACTTAGGATGGATCGCATATATCAGAAATGGTGTTCTGATTAGTTGTAAAGAATCGTGGACATGTCGACATGAGATGTGCGTCTCAGAAACTTGACGGTGTAATATATATTTCCTAAGCACAACTCAGATAGCCTATGATAAATGAATTGTTAAACATATGTGATGACCTCGACTTGTATAGTTTAGAAAGGTCGTTCGTGTTCTTCACGAATTCGGAGGTGGCCGAATTGCGTACAAATAAGGTAGGCTTATATGACGAACATGTCTGGACTTAGAGAGTCTCATAATATAAAGTGTACTCGTTGAGCACTTGAGTAGCCGATAATGTTTGATAATAAATAACATTTGATATTATAATTATTAATTAAAATAATTAAGTATTATTGGATAACATTAATTATTTAGTTTGATTCAATTAGATTAATTGGATTAATCCAAAATCACACAAGGCCTTTGTGGTAATTTCATAAATATCTCTACCATTGGAGGATATTTTGGAAATTACAAATGTATAATAATAGGTGTATTTTTCTTGATTTAATTGGATTAAATCAAAGTGGTAGACAATAAACTAATCCATTTATTAAACTTTATCTTGATTTAATTGGATTAAATCAAAGTGATAGATAAATGTGATTAGTCACACCTAATTATACATATTTGGACAAATTGAATTAAGCCCACCTAAAAATTGATTAAGACTTTTATTAATTAAAACTTGCATAAATTTTGCTATAAAAAGCAAGCTTGAGCAAGTTTTTAATTAAGCTTGAGCTTAAGAAAGTTAAGTCTGTGAAAGTTAAAACAAGCAAGATTTAGAAATATTAGCTTAAGTAAAACAAATGTTTAGAGAAGTTTTGGAAGTTCTCTACAATATTTCAATAAAGAGAAATCAAGATTGGATATTGAAATCAAGTTTGCTAGCATTGGAATCAAGATTAGATCTTGTAGTCAAACTTGCTAACTTTGGAAGCTCTCTATAACATTTCAACAAAGAGAAAAAGATTAGATCTTGGAATCAAACTTACTATGTGAGTTTGATCTTCTCTAAAGCTATGTTTTCATTAGTGAGTTATTTTCATTAATGAAGCATATAGTGATGTATTATGTATTGGATACATAATAACATAGTTTGATGTTGAAATTAAGTTAATGAATTGTGTATGGATGTTTTGGAAGCACAAACACAATATGCTTGTAATTGAGTCAAAATGTTCATGTTGGACATGAAACATTAAATTAGAGTTTGGAACTCTAGATAATAGCTTGTAACTATGGCTACCATTCTAGAATCACCTGACCACATTTGGGTGACCTAAAATTGTTCATGAGTCACTTTATTGTAGGATTCTATTTTTGTTTATGTTTTAATTCAAAGAAATACATATATGTCTTTAGAATATATGTATGTTTGTTATATAACATGTGTTGATATTGGTTTTGATGTTAAAATTAGTTTTTTGGTGTATTGAAGTGTTTGGAGAAAATTTAAAGTGTTTTGAATTGGATTCAAGGTAAATTTGCTCTCTGTCAATATTTTACACAGGACAACGTCTCGACTAAGATCTCTGGCGTCGCGACACTCAGCTCTTAGAGCTGCAGGCGTCGTGATGCCGAGCATTTGCAGATTAGGCGTTGTGACTCCCAAGCCTACGCGTCGCGACACGCCGAGAGCTGTTGCCAATGAGCGTTGATACTTCATTTTCTCCGTTCCGGAGTTTCCAGATTTCGATTCGGTCCCAATTTTTTTCTACTGCTCGTAACGTAATATAGTATTTCATAAAATAATTTAAAAATACGTCCATGCTTGATATACATGGGTTCACTACAAGAAAATGTACCTTTAGCGTCCAAATATTTAGCGTCGAAATTAATTTCGACGCTAATAACTACTTTTAGCGTCGATAACAATATTCGATGCCAAATGTCAATATTTTAGTGTCAAAAATACTTTTCGACGCCAAATGGTATAATTTTAACGTCGAATATGAAAAACGACGCTAAAAGTAGTAATTTTAGCGTCGAAAATATGTCGACGGTAAAGGTTTTTAACTATTCCCATTACCTTTGGCGTCGAAATAATTTACGACGCTAAAATTACTACTTTTAGTGTCGAATAAGTCATTTCGACGTTAAAAATTTGACATTTAGTGTCGACTATTTTACGTCGCTAAAGGTTTATAACAATACCACCGACAGTCCTTTAACCTTTAGCGTCGAAATTTAATTTCGACGCTAAAAATCGGACATTTAGCGTCGAATTTGAGGACTTCGACGCTAAAATTATATTAAAATGCAGCACCACCAACCCTTCTTCCCCCTCTGTTTTTTCTCTCAACCTCTGCAATCTTACTCTCTCATCTGTAACCTCACAACTCTCCTACAAATTTTCTTTCATATATCTTTATTATTTTTCTTTATATTTGCAAAGAAAAATTATATATCTCACTTAAGTATTTCAGTTTAATCTTTCTAAAAAATTATGGTTTTCATTTTTTATAATTATGTTTGTTATATACTTTGTGTTAGTGGTTTATGATGCATATATATAGATTTGTTAATTAACTAAATATATTTTATTTTGTAACTAATTAATTAATTAATGAATTGGTGATGTTGATGAGTGTAATATGATGTCTAATAATTATTTTTTTTATATTTAGATATTTGGCTGAAATTGATAGAAATTGGATAAGCTCGGTGGATAGATTGAGTGTTGAATACCGTAATGGAGTCTATGAGTTCATGGAATCGGCAAAGCAACACATTGATGCAGAAGGTCGTGTTCGGTGTCCATGCACAAATTGTTTGAATAGGAAAATGAAACGGTTAGATGAAGTTCATAATCATTTATACATGCCGGGAATATCACCAACTTATCGTACGTGGATTTATCACGGTGAGTAGTATAATTCTCATTCACAGTTTATTGATTCCGGTGAAGGGTGCAGTAGTTACAATCAACCTGCAAATGATGAGATAACTGATGCTTTGCATGACTTACAAGGTCCACAAGTTTGTCATAGTGTTAGCGGTGACATACCAGTGTTAGGTGGAAATGATCAAAATTTATTTAGTGAACTACTTGATGAGGCAAAAAAAAAAATTCCATTTGAAGGTGCTGAAATGTCAATCTTGAATTTCGTTGTGAAATTATTACACATTAAAGTGATCAACAGAATGACCAACAAAAGTATTGATATTATGCTAGACTTACTGGGGCAAATGTTACCGATTGGAAGCAAATTGCCTAAGTCGTATTACGAGGCAAAGAAAATATTGCGTGATCTGGGAATGGGGTATGAATCCATTCATGCTTGTAAGTATGACTGTGTATTATTTCGTGCCGAGTATGAATCACTTGAATATTGTCCGATATGTTGTGAAAGTCGATACAAAGTCCGTGGTATGGGGAAGAAAGTGCCTCAGAAGATATTACGATATTTCCCATTAATGCCCAGGCTACAGAGGTTGTTCATGTCACGACACACAATGACTGACATGGTGTGGCATCATGAAAAGAGGATCGGTGCGGAGGGCATACTCATACATCCTACGGATGGAACCGAGTGGAAGGAATTTGATGACAGGTACCCCCGTTTCGCTGAGGACCCCCGTAATGTCAGGTTAGGTCTCACCTTCGATGGTTTTAACCCGTTTGGGAATATGTACAACTCTTACCGCATGTGGCCTGTTATTATTATTCCATATAACTTACCTCCATGGAAATGTATGAATGATTCATTCATATTTATGTCATTGCTTATCCCTGGTCGACGTTCATCTGGTAAAGATATGAATATTTACTTGAGACCATTGATCGAGGAGTTACAAATATTATGGAATGTGGGTGTGCATACCTATGATGCAGCTTCTCAACAGTATTTTCAGATGCATGCCGCATTATTATGGACCATTAATGATTTTCCAACTTATGGTTCATTATTTGGATGGAGCACTAAGGGATACATGGCATGTCCAGTTTGTGCGGGTCAAACACCTTCACAACGGTTACAGAATAAAATGGGATACGCAGGGCACAAGGGATTTCTTGAGTTGAGTCATCATTGACAGAGAAGTAAATTATTCAACGGTCAACAAGAACCTCAAAGTATGACCAGTATATTTTCTGGATTTGACATACTTTGCCAACATCAACATCTTAGAGACAGCACACCAGGGAAACATCCTAATAATAGAGATAAAAATCGAAAACGTCAACCTGAAAAGTTGAATTGGACAGGAAAAAGTATTTTCTTTGAGTTAGAGTATTGGGGAATCTGAGTCTGCGACATAATTTGGATGTAATGCATATAGAAAAACATATGTGAGAGTTTATTGGGCACACTGTTCAATATTCCGGGTAAGAAGAAAGACACTGTAAATGCTATATTGGACCTACAAGATCTTAGAATTCGTACTGAATTGCAATTACAGGTCACTCCTCAAGGTCTTATTAAGCCACCTACTAGTTACGTGCTAACTCAATCAGAGAGAAAATCATTCTGTGATTGGATTAAAATGATTAAATTTCCTGATGATTATGCATCGAATATTGGACGTTGGGCAGAGATGATACAGTAACTGGGTTAAAGAGTCACGACTGCCATGTGCTTCTGGAGATTCTCCTTCCTATTGACATTCGACCTTATCTACCACCGAATGTATGTGACGTCGTACTTGATCTATGTGGCTTCTTTAAAAAATTATGTCAGAGGACATTAACCACAACTGTTATTGACGAACTTGAGCGAAGAATCGTGATAGACCTATGCAAGTTGGAGCAAATATTGCCACCCGCTTTTTTTATATGTGATGGTACATTGTAGGAAACCGTTTCCTTTTACCCGGCGGAAGTTGCGGATGTGGTGGCACCAGATCTTTAAAATTTTCTTTGCCTTCTCCTTTGTTGAAGTCGAACTCCACAAAACTCTTGATTAATTTCATTTGAGATTCTACTGTAGAATCAACCACTCAATCTTCCGAGCTATATCTCGAAACCAACAAACCGAAGTGTGGGCTTCACTCACAAAGATCAAGAGAAATTGATATTGTCACAAAATCTTTTGGCTTTAGAAAGATGAGGTGAAGAAGATCGAGTATCTTGTTCACTTTTGTTTTTCTTTCTACTCTCAACTATTGAAAAATATGATTTTTCTCTCTACCTTACTCACAACGTTTATGAATGTTTTAACTCTCTCTTGAATTTCTTTTTCCAAAATGCTAAGTATGATTTTCACTTTATTACCCAACCTTTGAGTGGGAATGGTAGAGAATATAAACTGAAGTCATTCCATCAACATCCACTCAATCTTATCATTTGTAAATGGCCAACACACTTGAGTGGAGTGTCAACCAAATCCATTAGATAATGGAACAAGTTAGGTAATTAGGTCAAAACTAATTAACTAAAACTTGGTGGATGATTTGGCAAACCATTAAGGCTTATCTTGATAATGCATTTACCATTATCAAATAATGATGTCATAATTATGCATTATCAATGATAATTTAATAATTATCTCATAATTATTAATGATGTAATAATTATCTTATAATTATTATTTGATTATCCCATAATCAAAAATATTAGAAAATATAATATTAACCTAATTTAATATTATTTTCATTAGTGACAAAAAAATATTATTAATCATATTAATAATAAATAAATTTAATGTGAGCATATTATTAGACAATCTAAATATATTAGGTTTGCTACAGTTAATCAAGAAAGCACGTGGACTACATGGACCTACGGTTCCGAGCTCCAATAATTCCGAAATATTAATTAAACTCTTTAATCAAATATTACGATTTATTAACTTCGTGTTATTCCATTAAAAACTCGAAGTTGAACTCCCGTTACCGTAGATGGAAAATATAAGCCGAAAAACTTCGGTGTGCATCGATATAGTCACTACATATGGATATAGCCCTTCACAAATATCTCATAAATAGAGCCGGGTCATAAGTACGTTATACCCCTCTAAATATTTTGTCTCTTAAGCACCATTGATTCTATAATGAACAATTAATTCATAACAATTATGAATATAATACTTTCTATTCGTAATAGGAAAGTTGAGCGCTCAAAATTGTTCAAGTCCCGAATCAACTCTTAAAAGAGATATTCTTCTACTTCTCGAAAGAATGAGTGAATTCCATATCTATGTAAAAAGTTCCCAGCTACACACCAAACCATATCCCCAAAATACGTAGTTATTGGCAGAGACTGCTACACCAACCTCACCATAGTAAATCAAAGGACACAGCCTGACATGCAGGAGTTCGTAGTACACTCAGGATTAAGATTAATCCATATATGACCATCTAGTAGATAAAATGAATTTCTTGGGTTAACGGATTTAAAAGAAATTCATTATTATCTGAGTCCAGTCTTATATGATAATATCATATAAGGTGCCTCCATTCCCATGTCACCACATGAACAAACCCGGATCAAGGTCGTCATACAAGTATAGAATGGACTGCAACTATAGATAAACCATAAACATAGTACCCACTCTGTTTGCTCTCTATGGACAATTTAGATTACTAACTTCAGACTTAAATCCTCTTGTGCATCAAACATACACTAAGTCTGAAGGTACAAAAGTAATCAAGGTAAACAAAAAATTAGACAATATGCAATTTAAATCAAACAACTTTGATAAATGAATAATGCGTTTATAATTATTACAATAATCAATTATGTTTTACAACACATGAAGCTCTAGGGCATATAGCCCAATAATCTCCCACTTGAACTAGAGCAAATGAGACATGTTATGTAATCCTAAACTTTTTAGGTGACCTTCAAAAACTGTAGCCGATAAGGTCTTTGTAAACGGATCAGCCAGGTTGTCTGCGGATGTAATTTTGCGTGACAATGAAATCTTCTCTCTGCACTATCTCCCTGATAAGGTGATATTTTCTCTCAATATGCTTACCCCACTTGTGGCTTCTTGGTTCCTTGGAATTCGCCACTGCTCCACTATTATCACAATAAAGTGTGAGTGGTTTATCCATATCTAGAACAACTTACAGATCTGCCAAGAATTTACGGAGCGAGACTTCTTCTTTAGCTGCTTCACAAGCTGCTACATATTCAGCCTCCATGGTGGAGTCAGCAATATAAGATTGCTTTATGCTCCTCCATACAATAGCTCCACCACCTAGGGTGAATACTGATCCAGATGTTGATTTCCTAGAATATATATCCGTCTGAAAATCAGAGTCTGTATATCCCTTGAGGATCATATCCTCACCAGAATATACTAGCATATAATTTCTCGTTCTCCGAAGATACTTGAGAATGTGTTTCACCGCCACCCAATGATCTAATCCTGGGTTGGATTGAAACCTACTGACTACTCCCACTGCAAAACAGATGCCCGGACTCGTGCATAACATAACATACATAAGACTTCCAACTGTTGAAGCATATGGAATATGTCTCATCTCTTCAACTGCTTGAGGTGTCTTAGGAGACTGTTCCTTAGACAAATGAATTCCATGTCTGAAAAGTAAATTACCTTTCTTGGAATTCTGTATTCCAAAATGCACAAGAATCTTGTCGATATAGGATGCCTGAGACATTGCTAACAGTCATTTCTTGCGATCCCGAATGATCTGGATCCCAAGTACATAACTTGCCTCTCCCAAATCTTTCATTTGGAATTGGTTAGCTAGCCAGATTTTCACGTCCGATAATATCTTTACATCATTCCCAATGAGTAAAATATCATCGATGTATAACACAAGGAAAACCACATTCCCATCAATGATGCGCTTGTAGACACAAGGTTCATCAATGTTCTGCTCAAAGTTATAAGACTTGATCGTAGTATCAAATCTTATGTTCCAAGATCTAGATGCTTGCTTAAGCCCATAAATGGACCTTTGCAACTTGCAAACCTTTTTCTCTTGACCTTGGGTTATGAACCCCTCTAGTTGTACCATATAGATTCTTTCACTAAGATTGCCATTCAAGAATGCAGTCTTGACGTCCATTTGCCAAATCTCATAGTCATAATATGTGACAATGGAAAGAAGAATCCTGATGGATTTAAGCATGTCTACTAGCGAGAAAGTTTCTTCATAGTCAACTCCCTCTTTTTGGGTATAACCCTTTGCCACTAGCCTAGCCTTGAAAGTCTGTACTTTCCATCTATTCATATTTTTCTCTTGTAGATCCACTTGCAACCTATGTGTTTTACTCCATTAGGTTGGTCCACAAGTTCCCAGACTGAGTTAGAGTACATGGACTACATCTCAAGGTTCATGGCTTTGAGCCATTCTTCTTTATCAATATCATCCATTGCACTACGATAGGTCAATGGATCATCTATACCATCAAAAGACGCAACAACTTGCACCTCACCATTTCCTAGATAGCGTTCAAGTTGTCTTACAACCCTCCCACTCTGTGTAGGTGGTATGGTATTCTGATAAACTTGCATCTGACTTTCAGATACTGAAGGTGTTATGTCTTTGTCAACATTTGACAATTGTTCACTGGTTGTACCACAAGTAACTCGTCAAGTAACACTTTACTTCGAGGTTTGAATTCTCTCATATAATCCTCCTCAAGAAATGTAGCATTTTTCGATTCAAATACTTTATTATCTTCTGGATTATAAAAGAATCCACCCCTAGTTTCCTTAGGATAGCCTACAAATAGGCACACATGTGAACGTGGTTCCAACTTAATAGTCTTGTTCTTTAGCACATGTGCTGGACACCCCCATATGCGGAAATGTCGCAAACTAGCTTTACGACCATTCCACAACTCTAAGGAGTCTTAGGAATAGACTTAGAAGGAACTACATTCAGGATATACATTGATGTTTCCAATGCATACCCCCAAAATGAACTAGGTAGAGTGCTATAACTAAACATTGATTTTATCATGTCTAGTATGGTTCGATTTCTCCTTTCTGCAACACTGTTTTGTTGTGGTGTTCCAGGTGCTGTGAGCTGTGAAATAATTCCATGCTCAACTAAGAATTACTCGAAATCTCTATCAAGGTATTCACCTCCACGATCTAATCGTAGAATTTTGATGCTCTTACCTAACTGGTTCTCAACCTCAGCAAAATGTATCTGACTTGTGTTGCAGTAGATAAACATACCCATATCTAGAATAATCGTCATTGAAAGTGACGAAGTATTCATAACCACCTCGTGCCTTTACATTCATCGGTCCGCAAACGTCCGAATGTATTAGCTCAAGTGGTTCTTTGGCTCTTATCCATTTTCCAGTAAAAGGTCTCTTAGTCATTTTGCCTTCTAAACAGGATTCACAGATAGGTAAAGTACCAAGTTTTAACTGATTTAAAACTCCGTTCTTAATTAGTCTATCAGTCCAGTCAAGGTTAATGTGACTAAGTCTAAGGTGCCATAGATAAGTATCATTATGAGAAATATTTTATCGTTTTGTTTTAGATCTTTCAATCGTAAACATTTCAGTATTAAACAGTGAATCATGCATTAACAGTCTTAATACATATAGATTATTTTCGGAGTTTCCTGTGCATATATTTAATCCATTTCTACTAATAATAACTGATTTATTATTAAACGAAACAGAAAAACCACATTCTATAAGTTTTATTACATAAATCAAATTCCTGCGAAAACCAGGAATATATAGCATACCATTCAAACACAAATAACTTTTATTAAAGTTTAATTTGGAATCTCCCACTGCTTTAGCTAAAACAGCATCCCCTGTCCCAACTCTCATGGTAAAGCTACCTTCAGCAAGGTCCCTTCATGAGTCAAGTAGCTGCAAAGAACAACAAACATGGTTAGTGGCACCAGAATCAACAATCCAAGCGAATTTATCATCCTCCACTAAAAGAGACTCAATGACAAGTAAATCATATTTACCTGAGTTTTTCTTCTCTTTAAGCTCAGCAAGGTATTTCAGACAATTTCTTTTCCAATGCCCTTGTTGTTCACAATGGAAATATTTTCCTTTAGCATTGGTACCTTTGGAGCCTTTGTTGTTTTTCTTTTTCATTGGTTTTGCCTTTGCCTTCCAATTGCCTTTCTTCTTCTTCTTTGCAGATTTAGAAGATTCGGCAACATTTGCCTCGGCATTGGGCCTACGAGGACCATTCATAACATACTCATAATTGGTGAGCTCATTCAGCAGTTCAGTCAACATGAAAGTCAACTTGTTCATAGAACAGTTTCTTTTAAACTGCAAGAAACTCTTCGGAAGGGTTTCCATGATCATTGTCACCTGGCTTTGCACATTAATACGTGCACCATGGGTTTCAGCCATATTAAGATGAGCCATTATCCTTAACAGATGATCTCGGACTAATGTGCCTTCCTTCATTCTAGCGGTCAATACAGAGGCAATTGCCTCATGTTGTTGCCGGTCTAAAGGTTGCCCAAACATGTTCTGTAATGAATGCATAATCATTGATGCTGTCGCCATAGGCTCATGTTGTGCATTAAAAACCTCATACCTGGACGCTATCAAATAGCTATGGGCTTTCTCATCAACTTTAATCCAATTATTATAGGCATTACGTGCAGCTCTGCCAGCATTAGGTGCTGGCTCAGGAGGACATTCCTCTATTAGGACAAATTTAAGGTCTTCGCAGACCAAGATAGCATTCATGTCACTTTTCCATTTAACATAATTATCCCCGGTTAATTTTTCTTGTTGTTTGATAATTGAGATAATTGCAGATGCCATGGCTGAAAAATAATAAAACACTCATTCAATCACTCATTCATCGCATATTGAAATTGCCAAACATTTAACCATAAAATTAAACATGATGCATGATCAATGTATAATGAATTAGAAACCTAAAAGAATTACTATGCCACAGTTATCTATCATCCCACAAATAAGTGCCGACGTAGAGTAGGTCAAGTATTCGCATGATAGATTGAGACATTCTTAATTGATTAATATATCTGAAATAACTCTTATTCCTATATTAATCAACTACCGTTATTTTGATCAAGGAAGCTTTGATTAACAACTTAATCATTCCTTTCCATTATGAGTGTGACCCATTATTTCGGAACCCTTGGACTTAACTAGTAAAGTGTCGCCGTAGGGTAGGTCAAATCATCATTTACATCTATTGACCCAATAAGGACACCATCCGTAGGGGGACGAGAACAAAGCTGCCACAATGCGCCTATTGAATCTCACGTTTTTAGATAACAATAGAGATATGGGATATATTGTGGTATACCCCTCTCCCACTCACTATTTTGAAGTGTAAGGTTTCTATCTCACTAGTTTCTAATATATTAAGATTATGCTCGGCTAAAAAATATCTTTATTAATACTAGTGGATTATTAGTGATCTAACCAATTTTAACACTTAAAATTTTATTCACTAATCCTTATTAGTCTCTACTAATCATTAACTTAATTAAACTAATTTAATCAAGTTTGCTTAAGTGATCTAATCAATTTTAACTTTTTAAAATATTAGTTCACTTATAGGTTTTAAAATTTTAGAATTCAACTAATGGACTATATGTCATTAAACCATTTAATAGATTAAAAGTACGTTATTTACTCCAAAGGTACGTGGAATTGTATCCCGAGAGCAAACCAAATTACCGTCCATTCGGAAGCGGCTATGGAATTTATATCCAGGTTTCCATCTGATATACCAAGGAAAATAATGTACTCATAATGTCCATTTGTTCTTAAACTTGAATTTGTAATTTTTAAACCTTTAAACTAATTAATCTTATTAATCCATTTACATGCATCTTATATTCTAATTTAACTTTTAAATTTACATAAAATCATATTTTATGACTTTAATATCATGCATGTCTACATGTTATGGCAAGTGAAAATGCAAGAGTAGGCACCCTAGGCTATATGATATGTTAATAAATAATTTAAAATATATATATGCCCAGGTCTGGGCTGAAAATGTTTGTATGGCGTTTGATGAGCGTTCGCATGTTTTCAAGCAGTGGAGTAATGTTTGTGATGCGTTTGACGGGCGTTCGAACGCCTGTCTGAACACTAGAACTTCATTTACTCAGTTTCAGAGCTTCCGGACTTCGTTTTGGTTCCCGTTTTTTTTCTACGGACTCATAACGGAATTTAGTTTTATATACATCCATAAATTGCATTAACCGGGCTCTTATATTTTTTTATACTAATCTAATTAGTACAATAAATCCAAGGCATCCATTGGTCTTCAAATCATGCTCCATGGTGTGTTGTTGAGTTCTTCATGAAATTTCTTCGTCATAAGTCCTTCGCGGCATTGGCTCCTCCAAGTTACAAATAGGGTTACATATTGGACTTATTACAAAGGAAATGAACTTACAACACTTGAAAGAAAATGACCTTATGGTCTTACATTCCCAAAATAAAAAATAAGAGCCGGAAAAAATTAACGATCAACGTAATACATTCATCACATGAATCAAAGTAAACATTCATCACATAAACATTAAAAACCATTCATCTCATGAATCTAATTGTGCCTACTCATCACAACATGCATTCTAATAATCTATATCGCATATAAATTATTAAAATTTGAAACTTTAAAGGAGAAGGGTTAAGAACACTTTTCAACCTTAAGCTCTCGATGCCAATTGTAGGAAACCTTTTCTTTTTGCGCAGCACAAGTTACAGATGTGGTGGCACCAGATCTTTAAAATTTTCTTTGCCTTCTCCTTTGTTGAAGTCGAACTCCACAAAACCCTTGATTAATTTCCTTTGTGATTCTACTGTAGAATCAACCACTCAATCTTCTGAGCTATATCTCAAAACCAACAAACCAAAGTGTGAGCTTCACTCACAAATAGCAACCTCTAAACTTTTTAGAGAAATTGATATTGTCACAAACTCTTTTTTCTTTAGAAAGATGAGATGAAGAAGATCGAGTATCTTGTTCACTTTTGTTTTTCTTTCTAATCTCAACTATTGGGAAATATGATTTTTCTCTCTACCTTACTCACAATTTTTGTGAATGTTTTAGCTCCCTCTTGAATTTCTTTTTCCAAAATGCTAAGTATGATTTTCACTTGATTACCCAACCTTTGAGTGGGAATGGTAGAGAATATAAACTAAAGCCATTCCATCAACATCCACTGAATCTTATCAATTGTAAATGGCCAACACACTTGAGTGGAGTGTCAACCAAATCCATTAGATAATGGAATAAGTTAGGTAATTAGGTCAAAACTAATTAACAAAAACTTGGTGGATGATTTGGAAAACCATTAAGGCTTGTCTTGATAATGCATTTACCATTATCAAATAATGATGTCATAATTATCTCATAATTATGCATTATCAATGATGATGTAATAATTATCTCATAATTATTAATGATGTAATAATTATCTTATAATTATTATTTGATTATCTCCTAATAAAAAATATTAGAAAATATAATATTAAACTAATTTAATATTATTTTCATTTGTGACAAATAAAAAATATTATTAATCATATTAATAATATATAAATATAATGTGAGCATATTATTAGACAATCTAATTATATTATGTTTGCTACAGTTAATCAAGCTAGCACGAGGACCAAATGGACCTACGGTTCCGAGCTCCAATAATTCCAAAATATTAATTAAACCCTTTAATCAAATATTACAAATTATTAATTTCGCGTTATTTCATTAAAAACTCGAAGTTGAACTCCTGTTACCGTAGATGGAAAATATAAGCCGAACAACTTCGGTGTCCATCGATATAGTCACTACATATGGACATAGCCCTTCACAAATATCTTATAAATAGAGCCGGGTCATAAGTCCATTATACCCCTCTAAATATTTTGTCTCTTAAGCACCATTGATTCTATAATGAACAATTAATTCATAACAATTATGAATATAATACTTTCTATTCGTAATAGGAAAGTTGAGCGCTCAAAATTATTCAAGTCCCGAATCAACTATTAAAAGAGATATTCTTCTACTTCTCGAAAGAATGAGTGAATTCCATATCTATGTAAAACGTTCCCAGCTACACACCAAACCATATCCCCAAAATACGTAGTAATTGGCAGAGATCACTACACCAACCTCACCATAGTAAATCAAAGGACACAGCCTGACATGCAGGAGTTCGTAGTACACTCAGGATTAAAATTAATCCATATATGACCATCTAGTAGATAAAACGAATTTCTTGGGTTAACGGATTTAAAAGAAATTCATTATTATCTGAGTTCAGTCATATATGATCATCTCATACAAGGTGCCTCTATTCCATGTCACCACATGAACGAACCCGGATCAAGGTCGTCATACAAGTATAGAATGGACCACAGCTATAGATAAACCACAAATATAATACCCACTCTGTTTGCTCTCTATAGACAATTTAAATTACTAACTTCAGACTTAAATCCTCTTATGCATCAAACATACACTAAGTCTGAAGGTACAAAAGTAATCAAGGTAAACAAAACAATTGGACAATATTTAATTTAAATCAAACAACTTAGATAAATGAATAATGTGTTTATAATTATTACAATAATCAATTCCGTTTTACAACATATGAAGCTCTAGGGCATATAGCCTAATAACATCTGGCCGTGCATTTACCTTCCGAAGCTAGAAATGAAGGTCTCGTCCATTACAGATGGATGTACCCCATTGAGAGGTAATATACAGTTTTAAATATTACATTTTTAAATTTGATTTTGCATTAAATTTATTAATAATGAAAATTTGTTATCATATCTGCAGGGCTTTGGGACATTACAAACAATATGTGAAAAATAAGGTGGCCTGAAGGGTCAATAGCAGAGGCTGTTTTAATAAGTGAGGCAATAACATCTTGTTCGATGTACATGCAGAATATTGAAACTCATTTTAATCACCGGCCAAGAAACTATGATGGAGATGCAAGTAATCAGTAAGATATCACAGTGTTCCGTCAAAGTTGCAGACTGTTTGAAGCATTAGGTGTCAAATTACTAACATTCGAGGAAGCTCAACGTGCGCATTGGTTTATATTGAGTAATTGAGATGAAGTGCAACTGTACTTAACGTAAGTCTTGTAGGTGCATAAATGTAATTTTATTGTCTTACATTAACGTAACTCATTTTTTTGTAGGCAACATATTACCATGCTACAATATGGTAGTGACCACAACGTTGATGGAATACAGAAAAAAGAATTTCCTAAATGGTTTGAGGCAATTGTAAGCCATAACATTGACTATTTATTTTTATCATAATAGTAAATATTTATATTTTTTTATATTAACACATAAATATTATCATGTGTTAGATAAACAACCAAGTGCAAAATGGTCAACTGGACTTGTCCTCTTCGTTAGTTGCATTGCCATATGGGCCTCAAAAGCATGCTTACGAATACAGTGGATGCATTGTGAACGGAGTTAGATTTCATATCGAGCAGCAAGATGTTTCTCATGTCACTTAGAATTATGGAATTGTAGTCCTAGGAGAACACGACTCAGATATTTTTGTCGGTTAGGAAACTTGCAGCAATGAACCCAGTCACTTCAAGTTCCCCTTCTCCATAGTATAAGAAAGTATCCTTGGATCATCTATGATACTTAAGAATTTTCTTAACATCTATCCAGTGACTATCATTTGGATTGGCCTGATTGTTACTCCATATGCTCGAAGCATATGAGACACCAGGTCGCATACATTTATCAATGTATGGTTTCTCGGAGAGTACCAACAACTTTTAGATCTATCCCAGTAGATCCTTATTCCTAGAATAAAGGTTGTCTCTCCCAAGAATTCTAGGGAGAATTTTTCATGAAATCCAAGCTTTCACCGATTGTATTATGGGAATATCATTTCCAAGAAATGACATATCATCATTTTTAGGACAATCACTGTCAGTGAGCTCCCACTAACCTTCTTATATACACAAGAATCATTTTCATTTTGAATTAAATCATATACCATTATGATTACATCAAAATGATAATTCCAATAACGCAATGCTTGCTTCAATCCATAAATGGATTGAATAACTTGCAAACCTTGTTTGCTCGTTTTGGTACGACAAAACCGTCAGGATGTTATAAACATCCTCCAAAAGGTTTTCGTTTAAGGAAAGCGATTTTGACGTTCAGCTACCATATTTCATGAATGAAACATGCAACATCAGCAAGCATTATCCAAATGGATTTAACCATGGCAACAAGTAAAAGGTTTCATCGTAATCGACACAATGTTGATAACGATACCTTTTCGCTACAAGCCTAGCTTTGTACGTGGGTTTGTTGCCTTCCATGTATGTCTTCCTTGAAGACTTATATAGTACCAATAGGCACAATGCCTTTCGGTACATCAACTAGTATCTAAACTTAGTTGATATACATGGAATCCATTTCGGACTTCATGGAACTTTGCCATAATAGAGAGTCGATACCTGTATCACTTCCTCATACGTAGTCAGTTCGTATTCCTCAATAAGATTGACATCTTTATGAGGAAATCAGAAACCCATACCCTAAGTTGTTTTCTGACTCTCTCCGACTAGCGTGGTTCTTGTGTGTTCGAAGATTATGGTATAGTTTCATCCTTGATGAACTATTTATGTTCCATTAAGGAATCGGTGCTTGGAATAGTATTACTCTGATTTTCATCAAGTCTTACTTTCCTCCCACTTACCACTGCATATAGGTATTCCTCTTAGGAAAATCGCACGGTGAGCAACAATTACATTGTTCTCTTGTGATTTGTATAAGTACTATACTTTGGTTTCCCTAGGATAACCCAAAATTAGGCACTTATCCGATTTGGGTTTTAGTTTGGTATCATCCAAACATATGCCCAGCATTCCCAAATTTCCAGGAATGAGAAAACCCAGTTTATTTCCTGTTCATATCTAATATGAAGTCTGTCAAACAGATTTTTATGGAACCTTATTCAAAATAAGTTTTGCACTGTGTAATGCTTATCCCCAGAGGAAAATGGTAGCTCAGAGCGACTCTTAATTAACCTTATCATGTCCAACAAAATTCAGTTTCTCCGTTTGGACACACTTCAAATTGCCGTGTTCCGGGAGGAGTCCTCATTGAAAGAATACTATACTCTTTCAAGTATACGAGAAACTTATTGCTTAAGTATTTTCCATCATGGTCTAACTGTGACGGTTTTAATACTTTTGTCGATCTGTTTGTCTACTTCGTGTCGAAACTCTTTGAATTCATCAAAAGTTTTCGATCCGTGTTTCACAAGAAACACATAACCATAACGCGATGCCACATCCGTAAAGGTTTCGAAGTATTCATATCCACCTCTAGCCTAGCTAGACATGGGCCCACTTATGTCACTATGAATGAGGGCTAACAGATCGGTGGCACTTGTACTTTTACCAAGTAAAAGGTGTTTTAGGCACTTTGCCCAATAAACTAGATTCGTAGATATTATTTGAATAGAATCAAATCCGTCATAGTATCCACTCTTCGAAAGTGTGGATATACGAGTCTTGTTAATTGTGTCCCAGACAACAATGCCACTTTTAAGTTTCAACTGATTAAATCAGTTTGAGCTATTTGTTTGTCATGTCATATGTTTGAGATTTATTTATATTCAAAATATAAATACTGTTATTCACATCTAATGTGTTTATCTCACTATCATCTTTATAAAATGAAACACTTTAGTGTTCTAGAATATAAAGGTATACCCGCAACGGGTTAAACCCTGATATAGAGATAATGTTTCCAGTCAAACTAGTTACATTTTAACAGTTTCATAATTTAAGTACACACCCGAAGGGTAGTTCCTAAACTTAGGTATCTATGGTTAAAACAGCGACTCTCGTCCCGTTTTCAATTCGTAGGTAAATCTCAACTGAAGTCAGTATCCTGCTAATCAGCAGATACTGCACACCAATACATATTTCATGTACCACACTCAGTATCTAAAATCCAATTTTAATACTAGTAGCGAACATGTTTATGACAAACATATTTGAAGCCGGAGCCTTGCCTGTCTTCAATTCCTTCATGTCTGCCTTGTACATACGGCAGTCACGCTTCCAGTGACCCTGTTTGCCACAGTTTAGGCAGACATCTTGGGATATGTCCTTTGTCTTCCCAGAAGATTATAATGACTTTGCCTTTGCCATTTTTCCACACCCCAGAAGCCTTTGGCCAAGCCTTGGCCTTCTGTGATGTCGAAGTAAGATGCGCCTTGCGCTTCTTGCCTTATTGCAAACTCTGGCTTTGTCTCCTTGAGTATAGCCATTAACTCTCCAAGAGTTTTCTATTGCAATTTTTACTTCTAAGATCTAAGGATAGATCTATGAAGATCCTTCAATTTCAATATCATACTATAAGGATCTAATCCTTAGTTCTGACTAAGAAATTAGGGAGTCTTTGCGGCAAGCATAACAGATTAAGCACTAAAGTTATCATCACATGAATATTCCAAATATCATGTTCTACTATTTGCTCAACTCCGGGCTTAGGCTCGAGACGTCACTATATCAAATAAAGTAACTTCTCGGTCTCCAGGACTATCCTGAGATTTTATTCCCAATTTGAAAATTAAAGCCGTTTAAAAACATTTTCACCCACGATTATGTTTTAAAACACTAATCTTTCATTTATCTTGATTCCAATAGTCTAACTATCAAATCAACGATTTTAGGTACTATTTAAATAAAATGATTACTATAGTTTAACTATATAATCAACTATAATTTAATAGGTTAATTGAAATATATTGATTACTATAATCCAATTATATAATCAACTATAATTTGAAGTAGATTGAATACAGTCCAACTGTTAAATTAAAACAACGATTAAATATTAGTCCAACTAATATATTAATTTATTTGACGAAAAATTGAAATGACCGCGCATTGGCAAGTAACTAAACGAATATTGCAAATTTAATACTTGCCTCCCACTATTTTTCGGCGAGCCTCTAACCCTCTATGGAGTACTCGGGAAACCTTATTTCCTAGTGGACTAGGATCCCGTTAAATAACAAACAATATTGACTTTGGCCAACAAATTGTATGATAATTAACTAGGTAGATCTCTAAGATCAATTGGATCCCATCCAATTCCTAGATCCAGTAGGTGGACATCCAAGTCCGAAACATATATCTTATATATGCCATATATCCAATATATTCCCTAACCTTTTTCCTCTGAATCAACTAAGCCTTGGCTTTGGCATAACAAAATTAATGATCCCAGTTAAGCGGAACCCATTGACCTTGGAAAGCTTCATAATCGATGTCGATGGACAAAAAGTGATCTTGACTTTGGCCAACAAATCACAACTTGGACAAGACACCGATATGGAACAAAGCCTTCATGATTCAAACACATCCGCGACGGACAAAGGTCTTGACTTTGGCCAACAAACCAGTGCCAATCTTGGATCTTGAGTAAGAATCACTCAATGGAAGGAAAAATGCTTAATATGTGTTGAAGGTTTTTCGCGTAATTGGCAACCAATTAATTATCTTTGTTAAGGTCTCATCATCATACACCCTTAAACATGCATTCTAAAAACATAATAAGGCGCGTATAAATAAAATAATAATGATATGCGGATGGATACTTAACACATTTTGTTCCTAGAACAAATATCTCCCGCTAGCACAAGTATTACTTCTACCCGATTACATAACACTTCTAAAGAAACCTCATTTACATTGAGAGGAATAGGTGAGAAGAGAAATACAAAGAGTCAATAGGTAATAGGCTGGACACGCAGGTCCAATTTAATAAATTCTAAATTTATTACAACAATTTCCAAAATTGCCCTCACCCATCTAATATCCATCCGATATACATTATTCATACATCGCATCCATGTATTCACACAAAGCATGTTATCAATCAATCTAATCCAATTATTAATCTGAATTAATGACCATCCAATGTTCAAACAATGATTTGATTTTGCGCGAGTCAAACTCGTTTTACGAATAAGTACTCAAAGTACGAATTCTTGAATTATATTAAACTACAATATTAAATCCAATTTAATTTGTATTTAATACTAATTCTATATTTAATTCTAAATTAAATAATTACACTTTTTAATGTGCCTTTACGACTTAGATTCTAAATCTAATCATTACGGGTCTCAAAGCCCAATTAACATCCAATGTCAATTTAATTAAAGACCAATGGGCTTTCAATTAATTTCTAAAGGCTTGGACTTTGGTCAACATTGGTCAAACCCAAATACCAAAGCCCATTTAAGGAATCACCCTTATTTGCCAAGAAACCAATTTAGGCCCATTAGGCCCAATTAAAATTAAAGGTCCATTTAATTATATTTGGACTTTATGGATATGGTTTTGGGCCCAATTGGATCCAACCAATTAGTTTAAAAACCAACTTGGCCCAACCAAGCCCATTAAGCCCAAATACAACTTTACAAGCCCATTTCCAAAATAAGCCCAATTAATTAAATCACAACATTCCAATATCACAATTTAATTAATTCAAAGTGTATAGCCATAATTAATTAACCAAATTAATATTTCCAAAACACCAATTTACACAATTAATTATGCTTATTATCATCAATACATGTCCAACAAAATTGAATCAAAAAATCATATCATTTTACATGCTACAAGTCACGACATTTAGGGGAATTTTTGTTCGATTCCGAATTCAATCCAATTAAATCCTAAATCAACATTTACCAAGTCATTCAAACTCATCCAATGATTCAAAAAATAACATCACCATGTCATTAAGGCAAGCATATGTTTCGGCCAAGCCTCAAATTTGGGGAAAAACAGATCCATCCATTTTTCATAAAATTGATCACAAACAACTCCAAGTCATCCATATACAAGCATGCTCAACAAGTAATTTAGTCAAAACATGCTCAAATCCAATTTACCCAATTTTACCCTAAGAATATTTCATGCTTAAACAAGGCTCAAGATACCATTGTTGGGTTTCTACTATAGTCCCAAGATCATTAAGCAATGAAATCATGTGTGAAAACAATAAGAAGTATGACAGAATCAAACTTACATAGATTGGCTTTTGCGATGTGAGGAACAACTAAAATCTTCAAGCTTTTCCTCCATGAAGCTCACGGTTTTTGCTCCATTTTTGTACTCCATTTTGAATCTTCAAGCTCCCAAGCTTTGGGTAAGGATTCCATGCCCATGGGTGGGTTTCCCTATCACCTTTGTAAGACTCCAATGTGTGCTAGCACTCGGAAAAATTTGCCGCAAATCTTTCCTTGTTTTCATCTTGTTCTCGGCTTGAGAAGGAAGAAAGAAAAAAATGGCCCAAGGCCGAGAGATAGAGAGGAGAGAGTGAGAAATTGTGTGTTGGTTTTTTGTGTTTCTAAAACAAATAAATGATATACCAAATTCAACTTTCAAAATTGGTACAAGCATAAAAGTCATCCAACCACCACCATCAATCATGAATAATGACTAGTTGTCAATCACTCAAAGTGACAAGACATTCATCACTTGATTGACTAGTGATTTGACGCTTGATGTGACTTGTGGGCCGCACTTGAATTCGAAATGCGAGTGGGCCCGCAAACACTCCCAGGCTCGGGTTCGCTAATTCCGAATTAATGAATTTTCCGTTGCGACGTAATTAAATCAAATTTAATTAAATAATTATGCATAGCAAAATTACTATTCACGTCGCTAACGAATTAATATTAAATTAACTCTTTCGCCCGAATTAAAATCTAATTTTAATTCCGAGTCGAAATCTAATTTCGTATAATATATCGAATATATTATTTTATCGATTAATTCCAAATTAATCGTTCTCTCTCTTTAAATAATATTTTATCCCAGATAAAATATCTCCGTAATTAATCATAGATTAATTTTCTCTCTTATAATTAATCCCAAATTAATAAAGTGCGAGTCATACGTCATCGGTGAATCTTCGGGAAACGATCCATGAGATCCCCGGATATGTTGGCAGTAAATTCGGTCGTCGGACTATCCGAACATGTACGTACCAGTACTACGTTTTTACCGATTTAAAAGACATGGTTGGCTTCTAGCAAAGCACCGTGCCTACCCAATTCTCCAGAAATATTCTTAAAGGAATATGTAATCTTTATCAGGCGTAGTATACGTAGTATTGCGTATTACGATCCAGTATCGGATGTCACGTGCTAGGCCTGGGGCTGGAATTGTGTCTGCCCCGTACGAAGAACATATCAGATCTCTGGTAACTAGTCTCTATAATCAGATACACATGACCTAGTCATAATATCCCGATAGCTGCAGCATAAAAGAGCACCAGTTCCGTATCCTACGTGATCATCATCTCCACTATGACTGGAGTGATACTTCCATCTTGACATCACACCCAATACACTACGATTCTCACTATACCCAGAAGAGGCGTACACAGAACCTGTTAAAGCCCTGGACGACCAAAACCAAAGTATATTGATTGTCACAAGTATTAGCGGTGCAAGTCTCAGGTTAAGACCAAATACACCTACCCTGATTCAGACTTCCATAGACACATAGTCATACTACCAATGGAATTCCGAGGGGTCTATCCAGAGAGAAGTTGTTTTCGTACCATCGGTAAACACAACCTCTATTACACTTGCATGAGTATCCTATACCCAAATATATGAGAAACTATGCCGTTATGCTCCCACAACGCGCACAAGTAATACTAGTCTTTTACGCATTATCGATGTCCAATCTCGATAATACTCCGACTAGGGATATTTAATGATTAAACCTTCATGGATTGATACTGTCTCATATCACCTCAATTCGGAACTAATCATAAGGACCTTTTATCATTTATACATCTAGGTAATCCAATTACAAATGAAAAGAGCAATTTCCTTTGTCACATAGTTAATTTGTACAACAACACCATGATCTTTACAAATAGTGATGTTATGGGTCATAATTGTCCAACAAAAAGTATATAAATAAATTTTTTTTTATTTCTTTTAGAGTCACATAATTTCGACGCCAAAAGTTTAATTTTCAGCGTCGAACACTTTCGTCGCCAAATATGAACTATAGCGTCGGGAATCTTCTTTTTCGTCGAAATAATTTGGACGCAAAGTAAGAGGTTTTAGCGTCGATAATCTGTATTACGAGGCTAATTTTCATTTTCGTCCACATTTTAGCGTCTAAGTTTAGCGTCAAAATTTTTCGACGTCATTTAGTGTTGGCGTCGAACTATTCACTTTTGGCGTCGATTGTTTTTGATGCTAATGACCTTATTTTTTGTAGTGGTTAGACCCACTTCCGCTGCGCGGGGTACCGATCCGACCCTAGGGGTCCCACAATCGCCCCAACAGAGAGGTCAAGTATTAGTGGTCGGATCGGGAACAAATGGGAGTCGACAACTTATAATATATTTATATAAAAATAATTTTATATGTATGTAATATTATTATTTTCTACATATCCTACTTATTTGTAGCTAAAATTGGTTCCTTAGAAAACAAATAAATAAATAAAATAAGAAAACTTTAAATGGGTAGAATTTATTTATGAAAATGGGTTGTCGGTACCTAGCTGTTGGTGGCCTGGTGCTAGATACTGCAGAACTTGAGGTAATGACGGTAAACATATCTATTCTTATAAAAATCTGAATCAGCAATTGATAATCGATTTATATGGGATATTTTATAATAATATTTTTATTTCAAGTAATTGTAAATTTTAGAGATAGATTAGAATATATAATTACTTGAAATATGAATTTTACAAAAAATATTCCCTATAATTATTGATTGATAATTAATTTCACTCTTCTCAATATATAAAGAGCAAATTTCTGATTCATTTTATATTTAGTCTTAGTTTCTTTAAAAATTCTTAATTTAATATAATGTTGATTTTGATCCTATTATTTTTCCAATTTTATCATTGTTCACATATATTCTTTGTTTTAGCATACACATTATAAACTAATAAGACCTTTTTCGCCTTAGAGTACAATGCTTTAGCATGCAAATATTATCAAAAGTAAAAATGATAAACTTACTCACACTTTTATTCACGTTTATCCCAATTCTCTCACTGTAGTTACAGTGAATTACTTTAGCTCATTGTAGCTACATTGAGAGAGTTGAGATAAATATGAGTAAGAGTGTTAGTAAGTTTATCATTACTCTACCAAAAGAGGAATACAAATGGTCACGTGTAAGGCGCATGATGAATGAGTGTCTTTGGAGTCTTTGGACACAAGGACAAGACAAATGTGAGTATGACACTCAAGGTAGGGCACGTGTATAGAGGTTATGGGCAAACAATATTTAAGAGAAGTTTTCGGTAAATGCTAATTATACTCTATATTTTGGCTCTAAAATCCATTAGTAAACTACCTTAACATATCCCTCTAATTTAATTATTAAGCTATTCAAATTAGATAATTAACATTTCATAAATATTTAAACAAAAATGTGAATTACGTAAAATTTTAACCAAAAAAATAAATTTAATTTGTAAGAATTTAAAATAATTATACTCATATTAAAAATTTTAACTTTTTATTATATACGTAATTGTTAAATTTTTATTACTTTAAATTAATTTTTTGAATGTTTATGTATAATTACCACTATATTTAAATATATGAAAATATATTAAGCTTTTTCTTAATTAAATTATAAATGTTAAAAAGTGACAATAATACTCACATGTAATACTGTAACTTATATTTGAATATTTTCTCTCATATGAAATATATTTTACAAAATTAATAATTACAATGTTAATTTAAATAATGTAAATTTAAATAATAATAATAATTGAATAATTATAATATAGTTAATCATTCTCAATTTGAATATTCTAAAAAAAAAATAGACCGTAAGTGTACGGTATGGAAACGCCTAACGTCTAGATCTTTTAAGCAACGCCAAAATGGATGGGTTAGGCAAAATTAGTCGGTTTTATTTATTTATTTAAGTATCTATAAAAAAAATTATTTTATGGTACAGTCCACTATCAAAATTATCATAAGAATTAATTAACAAGTTTGGAGTGCAGGTCATGCATATACTACAGATAATTGTAGTAATTATCATTATTTATAATACAATTTAATTTATGAATAAAATTATATTTACAACAAATAAGGTCTTGCCTTTCACCTAGCAGCTTCCTATAATTATTAAGGAAAGTAATAAATTAATAAATTTAAAAGCAATTACAAACTTTTTGTCCAAAAAACAAAAATGAATTGAATCACGCTTTATGAAAAAGTGGTATAAAGTTGTCAACCACTAATAAGACATTAATTTTTAAATGAAACATAAAGAGTAAAGCTTATATGAAATCTATAGCACGTGCTGTCTTCTTCTTCTTCTTCAATTTCATTTTCCTCTCTCTCTCTCTTTACTCTGGAAAAACCCTAAAACAGCTTACAGAAATCCAATCATGTTCTCATCAATCACAGCGCCCCATACACAAACCACTTCAATCATCTGATGAGTGATGACGGCGGCATGATTTCCGACAATCACCGCAGTTTTTTCAATCGTTTACCGTCAAACGCCTAGGAGCCGTCTAGATAGTTGCTTAAATCGTTTTTTTAGAACACTGCTTAATTTAAATAATTTTATTGACGGGTGATTTCATTCCAGAGGTAAATTCGGGATAATGCTCTTGGGACAATCCTACTCCAACCGTGAATTTGCTGGGTTATGGGGGACCAAAAGCAAATTTGGCAAAAGACGAAACAAACACAAAACCGACAAGATGGTTTACGTGGTTTCAGCGGAATACATCTAACCTACGTCTACGGGAACAAAGTAGAGTATTGATTTTATTACTAGAACGAGCTCGGCCGACCTCTTTTCAAGGTTGGTCAAGTGATACCGAGTTGTTTGCTTTCGTGGTGTTTTACAAATAGTATTTGAATGAGATTTTTGCTAACCAACTTATACAAATGAGATTACCCTCCCTTTATATACTAAGAGAAATACAACATTATTCCATATTTCTATGACGTCACCCACGTGGATCTCCGGCTGATTGACGGGCTCTCTGCCCCTATTGCCTCGCCGAAAGCAAGCCTGCTATCTGACTCCCCATCACATCACTCTGTTTTATACACTGCCACACTCAACAATTATGGTGACAACCTATAAAGGTCTCTCATACGGCTATACATGTCAGAGGGAAAAGTCCAAACGGTCCTGGTCTCATATCGGACGTCATGTGGGCGGCCAAACATTGTGCCGAACTACTCCAACTACTTCCGAACTGACCCAAAATATCCGAGCTCATTCTCCTAATCCAAGATGAATGATAGGGCTGAACCGAGCTACCAGGCTAAATTGGTCGGTCTCGGCTCTGATGTTGTCGGTCTCTAACATCTGCATCATGCTGTGTCTTCAGGTCGGTCAAATCCAGGAAGCCGGGTTCGAACACCATATCTGGTCGAAGAATGGCTAATACCCTTAGAACACTCATCCTCTTGAAAAAAGAAATTCCCTCTCTGCCCCTGCCGAGCACTTCAAAACACTTGGTCACAGAAATCACCATCAACATTTGTCCCCTAGTTCTCGGTTTCAACAAGTGCACGAGTTGGTACCGGGAACTATGAATTTTGGGAAATGCTGATCAGTCGGGTGGTGATTACCTCTTGGAGCCGCAAAAACTGCCTCGGTTATCACTCAGGTCGTCTCTGTCGTCTTCATGTTCTCGGTCATTGAGAATTCTAATGCCTATCCAGTCAGTGCTCATATCTTGAAGTGAAATACCCATTTTACCCTTTTGGTAGCCGTCCCTTGGAAACCGTAAAACATCATTACCTCATAAATGCCTATCAAATCATTTTTAGGTTTTAATTCGGCAGCGACACTTGTCAAGCATCTGTGATCCTCCCGCCAAAAACCAAGACAATCAACCGTTCAAGAGGAAGCCGAAGCGTTTCCAATCTCAGCCGTCCATTGGAGTGTGAGGAGATTGAATTCGAAAGTGACACGCGGAGCGCATCCGGGCCTTTCTCTGATCTAATAGCCCGAAATGCCTTGAGCTGTCTACAAAAATGGGAAATAACACTTCTTTCATTCTTTTACGAAAACTAGCACTTCCGAAGCATAAGATATTTAATCCCTCATTGTCTGAGATCATCAAGCCTCAAGACCAACCAGACCAACTCTTCGTACAAACTCTCAAATCAAGTAAGTCTTCTGTTCGACCACCTTATTCTCAATTACTGAAACTTTTCATGCTTGTTTGCTACTTGTAAAAGTTCATGTATTCATTCTCGCTTGTTCTTGCTGCTCTCTATCATGTTTATGCCTCTGTTCTGTGTTGTAAGTGTGTAGTGTGATTTGCGGGTTGGTTGGGTGATGTAAAAATGCATGTGTTGAATGATGAGTTGTGGATTTTGCTGTTTAATTTTCGGGTGTTCTTGGTTTTTTGTTTGTCATGTGTTTGGTTTGATGTTTTAGGAAGTGATTTATTATTTGTGGTCATTGCTAGGACGTTTAGAGACTTTAGGCCTAGGTCCCTAGTAGTTAGAATAACCTTAGAGTATGTGGTGCCCCCAAACTGATTACTAATTGCCCTTCTCAGACCCTGACATTCCTAGGAATGTCAGACACTGAATCGTCCTCAGCTCGGCCTCCAATCTCCCAACCTCCTCGTATTGAAGAGGCTTCCTCTAGCTCGGCCAGCTTGGAGGAATTAGCTACTACTCCAACCCATTCTCAAGAAGAAAATGATATTTTCCATCACCGAATTCCCCGGAACAATCCTGAACCGGGTGAATTAGACTGGTCCTCCCTGGACATGGATCGTCCTTCCACCATCACGGAAGACGCTTGAACACACTCTGTCATCAGTATGAAGTCCCCAAAGATATAGAACTTGAGGTCCCAGGACTTGCCGAATTCGCAAGTCGGCCCGAGTCTGGCTCTGTGGCTTTTCTCCCTTCCTTCTTCGAGTGCGGTCTGCGGCTGCCCATCCAGTCCTATTTTGCGAGGATACTCCCCTTGATGGAAGTTGCTCCTTGCCAGCTGAATCTAAATAGTTGGAGGATACTAGCCGGTCTTTTCATGATATGGCATGGAGCGGGCCTGGGAGAACCGACCTTTGTGGAGCTGCAAAGACTGTATAAACTGAAGGCCAACCCAATAGCCCATTGTAGGCATTGCATTTTCGCATGTGAAACCCGATGATGAGTCTTAGTTGGAGGCACTACCTTTTTAGCTAAGGATATTGCGAGAAACGGAGGTCGGAAGGGGAAATTCAGAATGAGTACGTCATCAGATTCATTTCGCAAGTTCACTGTCTTCGTTAGTGCTGCGTTCGTTACTTCGTTCGAACGTCAAACAGATTGCGGGCATTCGTGTAGCGTTCAAATGGGCGTTCGAACGACGTTGGTGTTTCTGGTTTTGCTGCTAGCCTCGTACCCCAGCCCAATTAGCCCCCCAAAGCCCATAAAACACATCCCAATTAATAAAACACATTTAAAACACATGGGAAATTAAATTAAATATTACATTAAATATTAAGGTAAATATTAATAATGTATTTGAATTAAATAAAATATTTAAACCATTTACCAATTAAATAAAACATAATATAATTATACCTAATTAAGATAAATCAAATATATAAACTTCATAACTAAACAAATCACATACTAAATTAAAAAGATGTCATGCCTAATTAAAATCAATTATAACAAATTAAAGATATTGTATTCCTAATCTAAACTAAATTTGTCCCCCCTCAATCTTTGACTTTCCTTGCTCAACACAAAATCAAATCCCTTCCTTGTGAGACAAGGAGTAGCCCTAGCCATTCTCTATATAAACAAACCCATAACCAAGACATGCACTCCCCTAGCTCATACACAAGACTTACACGAAAATCACAACACCAAGAGCCCTAGCCACTCACGGCAATAGCAAGAAGAAAAACACAAATAATTCTCTTTATCTCCCCCACTCCACAACCGAAAACAGCATCCCCTAAACCTCCACACATCACCGAAAATACACCCCCAAACAGCAGCCCCTTTCCACCGAAAATAGCAGCCCCTACACCTCCTAAAACACGCCTGAACAGTAGCCCAAATCACCCCCAAAACAGCAGCCAAATCCTCTTAAAACAGTCCCTAAAATCCTCAAAACAGTAACATAAAAACTGCATTTATAATCCTTAAAATAATCACACAAGACTGCACTAAAAACCCATAAAAACACTCGAAGCAGTCCGTTGAAACGTCAAAACAGCGACCAATAATTGAGCAGCGAAACCGCGAGGAAACAGCAGCAAAACGGAGTCAAAACAGTAGCTTGAGCAGCGAAACAGCGAGGTAAAACCCAAACCAATGAACCAGAAAAGTTGCGGAGCAACATCCCTTCCGACGGCCGTGAAACGCGAGTTCGAAAGTCGACATAAAAGGTTAGACCTGAGGGTATTTTTAACACTCATTTTCAGTTGTATTTTTATTATTTATTGAGTTCCGTTTGCATGATTATTTTTGAGTGAAGCATGTTGTGGCCCTTGAATAGATAGAAAGTATATGAATTGTGAAATATTGTATGTTGTGGCCTTGGAATAAAATGAAAGATGTGTCAACTCTCGCGGTATATCGGATGGAAACCCGGACATAAATTTCATAGCCGATTCCGAATGAACGGTAGTATGATCTGTACTAGGGATACAACTCCACGTACCGCTTGAGTAATATGCACCTTCTTTTGTTTTATGTTGCTTTGATTTATTTATTATTCGTTATTTAAACTCTGCATGTTACTTGTTTATGCATGATGCGATCGAGCGCATGGGCTTAGTAAGTCGGATTAAAGGTCCTCTATTTGGAGCGGTTAAAATCCTTTACCACGATGCTTTACCGCGCCGGTTGATGTGTATTCGGTTGAATGCAAGATATGTTCAATCAGGCATACCAAGTTTGATATGATTGCCTTTATTTTTGTATATATGATACAATCAAGCGCATGGGCTTAGTAAGTCGGATTAAAGGTCCCCTATTTGGAGGGGTTAAAATCCTTTACCACGATGCTTTGCCACGCCGGTTGATGTGTGTTCGGTTGAATGTAAGATATGTTCAATCGGGCATACCAAGTTTGATGTGATTGCCTTTATATTTGTATGCATGATACGATCGAGTGCATGGGCTTAGTAAGTCGGATTAAAGGTCCCCTATTTGGAGGGGTTAAAATCCTTTACCACGATGCTTTGCCGCGCCGGTTGATGTGTGTTCGGTTGAATGTAAGATATGTTCAATCGGGCATACCAAGTTTGATGTGATTGCCTTTATCTTTGTATGCATGATACGATCGAGTGCATGGGCTTAGTAAGTCGGATTAAAGGTCCCCTATTTGGAGGGGTTAAAATCCTTTACCACGATGCTTTGACGCGCCGGTTGGTGTATATTCGATTGGATGTGAGATGAGTTCAATCGGATACGTGAGGTCCCACATTATGGATTTGTTTGTCTATGAATGTGTTACATGCATCAGGTCTGGTTCCGTTCGAACGCGTTCTCGAACGCCACACGAACGCGAACCTTCTGTTTACCGTTCGAACGCGTTCTCGAACGCTACGCGAACGCGCACGCATTTTCTTAGTTTCATCATGCATCATGTCTGGTTCCGTTCGAACGTGTTCTCGAACGCTATGTGAACGTGAACATTCTGTTTACCGTTCGAATGCGTTATCAAACGCTACGCGAATGCGCACGCATCTTCTTAGTGTTTCATGCATCAGGTCTGGCTCCGTTCGAACGCGTCCTCGAACGCTATACGAACGCGAACCTTCTGTTTACCGTTCGAATGCGTTCTCGAACGCTACGGGAACACGTACGCACTGAACTGAGTTATTTTCATCAAATTCCGTACATAATTGCCCCTAGTAGCTATTCTTTCATATGATAAACCTGATTGTTTCTATGCATTATGTAAGATTGTGTAAATGTCGTTCATCTGTAATCCCCACATGTATGAGTATAATGTGTTTATTAACTTGTATGCTTGCCGTATGTTAATCTTTATGTATGCAAATTGAGACATAGATTACATGCTAATAGGCCGTATGCAAATTTGGATATGTGTTACATGTAAATTTAGATGAACTTGTTGATGTATGCATGTGAATTTAGAAGCATGATACTCTTGGAAATAAGTGTTACTTAAACTTGATTAAATTATTACACAAATCCTTTCATTACAAGTGACATAAGTAAGAGACCATTCCGAACCCAACAGTTTGAGGTTTTCCCTTGCGATGGGTGAGTGCGGCCTTAAATCTCATTTTCCCGGTTCACACCGGGTGGCGACTCCATTATTCTCCGGTTTTGTCCCCCGTGGCTACTCCGTACTCCCAACCGGGCCGCGAGCCCGGGACAGCATGCGTCGTCCAGTTTCTGTGTCCCACAGTCTGGCGACTCCACTGGGGATAGAGAATCGGCCCCGAAATATTATCTTGTAATGTTTGGATTTATGTTCTAATTGACCTTGTCTATAGTGGGTAAAATGGGGGTTTAATCAAAGGCATTTTGAGGCTAGGTAATGGTTTGGTGTCTTCCTTCATTCACTACCTTTCTAGAAGGAAAAGCTGTGAAGGCGCCTATATAGCCATCTACTCGTAGCCTATTGTGATGGACTAATTTGGAGGACTCGTTGTTTATTCCTGACACCAAGCGATAAGAGCCTAAGAGGCTTGGGTATTTAAGTGAGCCTCGCTCCACCTTCCCTCTGGGGAATCTACAACGGGAAATCCATTTGACAGTCTGTCACATACCATAGCTCATTGGCACGTACCTTAGTGTATAAAAAAGGGTGCGCTCACTTGGTTGCTCGAACCCTTGATTGGGGAGACCTAGTTTTGGGCCATCCTTCGTCGATGAGAGCCTTTGTCTACACTCTTGCGAACCCACCTATAGACCGGGGTTGTATGGTTAAAGTAACAATTATTTCCTTGAGTATGTGCTTGTGGACCATCCTCATTTGGATGCAGTTGGACCATTGTCAGAAATGCGGACTTGCTGGGCCATTTAAACTGGGGCGAGTTCGTACCTTATGACCATTGGGCCCAAAATCTTCTGAAATGTTGATGGGCCATTCTGTAGAAATTATTGTTGTATGTTTGCATTATCTTTCTTTGTGCTTATGTTCGGAACATTACCATTTGGATTTAGTTGGGCTCCTTGCCATGAGATGTGTACTCGTTGGGCCATTTAAACTGGGACGAGGTCACTCCTATGACAGTTAGCCCAAAAGCTTCTAAAATGATAACAGGCCGATTTGTTTGAAAATTTTAGTTGATTTAGTATGTTATATATGTTACATGCATCTCATGCACCCCATGAATACATACATCACGTTAACCCTTGTGTTCTGAAAGCCATCATAGATTCCCGTTGGGTTAGGGAAAATGGAAGACTCACTAAAATACTGGGAACAGACATGAGTGAATCAGATATTGAGGTATCCCGTATGGAACAGTTGGAAAATGGTCTCGCCAAGGTCACCGAACAGTTGCAAGCCATGACCACTGCCATGGCAAATATGGCTGTGCCCCGTGCTGGGGGAAATTCTGAGAATGTGAGGCGCGAGGAGCCTCCGAATGGGTTGGGGGATGATATCCCCATTTTTTATGATGACATGACAGAGCATGCAACATGTAGAGTGATTGGGTCTCAGGCAGAATTTCAGAAGCTTCTGGATCAGGTTGAGTCAGTTACCCGTAAGATGAAGGGTAAGGACGAAGAATTACTAGACTATGAGGCGATGGCTTTTGAGGAACAATTGCCTGCTCAGTTCAAGATGCCGGATATGGCCAAGTTCAACGGGAATGGGGATCCGAGGGTCCACCTCCGACAATATGTGTCAGTTATGAGTTCAGTGGGCCTAACACAGCGCCAAGCGCAGAAGATGTTTGGGATGTCACTTGAGGGGGCACCCGTAGTGTGGTACCATAGCCTTGAAAGAAAGGTTAAGGAGGATTGGAGGGAATTGGCAGATGTATTCCTTAAACAGTATGTTACAGACTTAGAGATTGATTTGTCACTTCATGATTTGGAGAACACTAAGCAGAAGCCAGAAGAAAGCTTCAAGGAGTATGTAGGCCGCTGGAGAAGCCAGCTTCTGAAAATGCAAACTCGGCCCTCTGAGAAGGACCATATTAAAATGATCATCAAGGGCACTAAGCCCTCGATCTATGGCAAGTTGAGGAGGATGACTTCAATGATTGTGGATTTCCGACAGTTGAGGGAAACTGTCATGTATATTGAGGAAGAAAAGGCTGAAAACAGAAAGTTTTATGGCCAGAATATAAGGAATTTTGGGGGACATCCTGAAGCCAAGTCTTCCAGTGCTGAGGTCACTGCCATCAGGACAATACGTTTCTCCAACTTGGGTAGACCTTTATCAAAGGTGTTTGAGAAATTGAAGATGCAAGGACTCCTGAAACCCTTGGAACCTAAACCACTCCCCAGCCCTGTGCCGCACTACCTTGACTTGAACTTATTCTGTTATTTTCACCAGCAAAAGGGTCACGAAACTGACAACTGCCCCCGCCTTAGGCATGAGATCCAAGACCTGATTGACACCCACAAAATACCTGACACAGAAAGAGAGCAACCCAGCACACACAAGAATCCTCTACCAAATTACCACTCCGTCCCACCACCATGATCAACTTTGGCTTTCCTGAAACCTTTGTCCTCCAAACTCTCTACCACCAAGCTTCTCACATGGGGATAAGGGATAATAACAATGAGAACCAGAGGCTGAGGAAGAAGGCACTGCTGTTTCTCCAAGTTTATCTTGCATTTTTAATAAAGACATTGATTTTGTTTGCTTGTTCGAACCTTTTCCCAACAATAATAAAGAGTTTATTTCGCTTACTTGCCTGAATCTCCACTTCTCAACTTGCAACATGAGTGCATGTGACAGAAGCATTCAATCATGGTACTATGATACTCATAACGTAGGGAATCCTCAGAAGAAGCAAGCAGAAAAGATAAGTTGGCCATCCAGAAATTGGGAAATGAAGACAGTGAGACTGTTAGACTTGGAAAGGAAATGAGTTCACAGAACCAATTACTGTAGACAGATTGAAGCAGTACTTTGCCTAAGGAAGAGAAGACCGGGCTGTCACTAAGGGAATTGACCGAAGACCTAACCCAACGGGATAGGAAACTCATGCATACATGCATACACGTAACACATTTTTGAATCCTTTTTGTGTTTGTTTTGTTTTATATTAACAGGTTTTGAAAAAAAAAAAGAAAGCAGCAAAGGCAAGCTAGTCAGAAACAGCAACAGTACAGTTTCAGGAATGAATCCAGGGAATGAATCTCTCAGAATTTGGATGAATCCAGGGAATGAATCTCTCAGAATTTGGAATGAATCAAGGGAATGAATCTCTCAGAATTTGGAATGAATCCAGGGAATGAATCTCTCAGAATTTTGGAACGAATCCAGGGAATGAATCTCTCGGAATTTTTGGAACGAATCCAAGGAATGAATCTCTCAGAATTTTGGAACGAATCCAAGGAATGAATCTCTCAGAGTTTTGGAATGAATCCAGGAATGAATCCGGGAATGGATCCCAGGGTCGAGGCCCACGTCAGGAGAATTTTGGAAGGAATCCGGGAATGAATCCCAGTGCCGAGGCCCACATCAGTAGATTTTTGTAATGAATCCCAGGGCCGAGGCCCACATTGTCAGAATTTTGGAATGAATCCAGGAATGAATCCTAGGATCGGGGCCCACATCATCAGTTTTTTTTGGAATGAATCCGAGCCCGCACCGTCAGAATTTTGGAATGAATCCAGGAATGAATCTTAGGGCGAGGCCCATGCCAGCTTGGGGGTGAGGCCCATATCATGTCAACTTGGGGGCGAGGCCCATATCAGCTTGAGGACGAGGCCCCCGTTATCAGTTGTAGTTCCGGGTCGAGGTGCCCAGGGTCGAGGTGCCCACTACATCATTAGTACGAGGCGAGGGTCCCTATTGTCAGCGGTGTTGGGTCGAGGTGCCCAGGGTCGAGGCCCCCGTTGTCGGTTGCAGTTATTGGGATGCGTCCTAGGAACGAGGTCCACTGCAGCACCAACTCAGCTCGAGGCAGCAGCCGAGCCAGGTAAGTGAAAATGCATTGTATAACTTTGATAGGATTGTTCAAAGTCACACACTGCACAAGTACCATCAAAGTGGGGGCGACTGTAGGCATTACATTTTCGCATGTGAAACCCGATGATGAGTCTCAGTTGGAGGCACTACCTTTTTAGCTAAGGATATTGCGAGAAACGGAGGTCAGAAGGGGAAATTCAGAATGAGTACGTCATCAGATTCATTTCGCAAGTTCGCTGTCTTCGTTAGTGCTGCGTTCGTTACTTCGTTCGAACGTCAAACAGATTACGGGCGTTCGTGTAGCGTTCGAATGGGCGTTCGAACAGCGTCGGTGTTTCTGGGTTTCCTGCTAGCCTCGCACCCCAGCCCAATTAGCCCCCCAAAGCCCATAAAACACATCCCAATTAATAAAACACATTTAAAACACATGGGAAATTAAATTAAATATTACATTAAATATTAAGGTAAATATTAATAATGTATTTGAATTAAATAAAATATTTAAACCATTTACCAATTAAATAAAACATAATATAATTATACCTAATTAAGACAAATCAAATATATTAACTTCCTAACTAAACAAATCACATACTAAATTAAAAAGATGTCATGCCTAATTAAAATCAATTATAATAAATTAAAGATATTGTATTCCTAATCTAAACCAAATTTGTCCCCCCTCAATCTTTGACTTTCCTTGCTCAACACAAAATCAAATCCCTTCCTTGTGAGACATGGAGTAGCCCTAGCCATTCTCTATATTAACAACCCCTAACCAAGACATGCACTCCCCTAGCTCATATACAAGACTTACACGAAAATCACAACACCAAGAGCCCTAGCCACTCATGGCAATAGCAAGAAGAAAAACACAAATAATTCTCTTAATCTCCCCCACTCCACAACCGAAAACATCATCCCCTAAACCTCCACACATCACCGAAAATGCACCCCCAAACAGCAGCCCCTTTCCACCGAAAATAGCAGCCCCTACACCTCCTAAAACACGCCTGAACAGTAGCCCAAATCACCCCCAAAATAGCAGCCAAATCCTATTAAAACAGTCCCTAAAATCCTCAAAACAGTAACATAAAAACTGCATTTATAATCCTTAAAATAATCACACAAAACTGCACTAAAAACCCACAAAAACACTCGAAGCAGTCCGTTGAAACGTCAAAACAGCGACCAATAATTGAGCAGCGAAACCGCGAGGAAACATCAGTAAAACAGAGTCAAAATAGTAGCTTGAGCAGTGAAACAGCGAGGTAAAACGCAAACCAGTGAACCAGAAAATTTGCGGAGCGATAGCCCTTCCCACGGCCGTGAAACGCTAGTCCGAAAGTCGACATAAAAGGTTAGACCTGAGGGTATTTTTCACACTCGTTTTCAGTTGTATTTTTATTATTTATTGAGTTCCGTTTGCATGATTATTTTTCAGTGAAGCATGTTGTGGCCCTTGAATAGATAGAAAGTACATGAATTGTGAAATATTGTATGTTGTGGCCTTGGAATAAAATGAAATGTGTCAACTCTCGCGGTATATCGGATGGAAACCCGGACATAAATTTCATAGCCGATTCCGAATGGACGGTAGTATGATCTGTACTCGGGATACAACTCCACGTACCGCTTGAGTAAACGCACTTTCTTTTGTTTTATGTTGCTTTGATTTATTTATTATTCGTTATTTAAACTCTGCATGTTACTTGTTTATGCATGATGTGATCGAGCGCATGGGCTTAGTAAGTCGGATTAAAGGTCCTCTATTTGGAGGGGTTAAAATCCTTTACCACGATGCTTTGCCGCGCCGGTTGATGTGGTTCGGTTGAATGCAAGATATGTTCAATCGGGCATACCAAGTTTGATATGATTGCCTTTATTTTTGTATATGAGACAATCGAGCGCATGGGCTTAGTAAGTCGGATTAAAGGTCCCCTATTTGGAGGGGTTAAAATCCTTTACCACGATGCTTTGCCGCGCCGGTTGATGTGTGTTCGGTTGAATGTAAGATATGTTCAATCGGGCATACCAAGTTTGATGTGATTGCCTTTATCTTTGTATGCATGATACAATCGAGTGCATGGGCTTAGTAAGTCGGATTAAAGGTCCCCTATTTGGAGGGGTTAAAATCCTTTACCACGATGCTTTGCCGCGCCGGTTGGTGTATATTCGATTGGATGTGAGATGAGTTCAATCGGATATGTGAGGTCCCACATTATGGATTTGTTTGTCTATGAATGTGTTGCATGCATCAGGTCTGGTTCCGTTCGAACGCGTTCTCGAACGCCACACGAACGCGAACCTTCTGTTTACCGTTCGAACGCATTCTCGAACGCTACCCGAACGCGCACGCATTTTCTTAGTTTCATCATGCATCATGTCTGGTTTCGTTCGAACGTGTTCTCAAACGCTATGTGAACGTGAACATTCTGTTTACCATTCGAACGCGTTATCAAACGCTACCCGAACGTGCATGCATCTTCTTAGTGTTTCATGCATCAGGTCTGGCTCCATTCGAACGTGTCCTTGAACGCTATATGAATGCGAACCTTCTGTTTACCATTCGAACGCGTTCTCGAACGCTACGCGAACGCGCACGCACTGAACTAAGTTATTTTCATCAGATTTCGTACATAATTGCCCCTAGTAGCTATTCTTTCATGAGATAAACCTGATTGTTTCTATGCATTATGCAAGATTGTGTAAGTGTCGTTCATCTGTAATCCCCACATGTATGAGTATAAGTGTTTATTAACTTGTATGCTTGCCGTATGTTAATCTTTATGTATGCAAATTGAGACATAGATTACATGCTAATAGGCCGTATGCAAATTTGGATATGTGTTACATGTAAATTTAGATGAACTTGTTGATGTATGCATGTGAATTTAGAAGCATGATACTCTTGGAAATAAGTGTTACTTAAACTTGATTAAATTATTACATAAATCCTTTCATTACAAGTGACATAAGTAAGGGACCATTCCGAACACAACGGTTTGAGGTTTTCCCTTGTGAGGGGTGAGTGCGGCCTTAAATCTCATTTTCCCGGTTCACACCGGGTGGCGACTCCATTATTCTCCGGTTTAGTCCCCCGTGGCTACTCCGTACTCCCAACCGGGCCGCGAGCCCGGACAGCATGCGTCGTCCAGTTTCTGTGTCCCACAGTCTGGCGACTCAACTGGGGATAGAGAATCGGCCTCGAAATATTATCTTGTATGTTTGGATTTATGTTCTAATTGACCTTGTCTATAGTGGGTAAAATGGGGGTTTAATCAAAGGCATTTTGAGGCTAGGTAATGGTTTGGTGTCTTCCTTCATTCACTACCTTTCTAGAAGGAAAAGCTGTGAAGGCGCCTATATAGCCATCTACTCGTAGCCTATTGTGATGCACTAATTTGGAGCACTCGTTGTTTATTCCTGACACCAAGCGATAAGAGTCTAAGAGGCTTGGGTATTTAAGTGAGCCTCGCTCGACCTTCCCTCTGGGGAATCTACAACGGGAAATCCATTTGACAGTCCGTCACACACCATAGCTCATTGGCACGTACCTTAGTATATAAAAAAGGGTGCGCTCACTTGGTTGCTCGAACCCTTGATTGGGGAGACCTAGTTGTGGGCCATCCTTCGCCGATGAGAGCCTTTGTCTACACTCTTGTGAACCCACCCATAGACCGGGGTTGTATGGTTAAAGTAACAATTATTTCCTTGAGTATGTGCTTGTGGACCATCCTCATTTGGATGCAGTTGGACCATTGTTAGAAATGCGGACTTGCTGGGCCATTTAAACTGGGGCGAGTTCGTACCTTATGACCATTGGGCCCAAAAGCTTCTGAAATGTTGATGGGACATTCTGTAGAAATTATTGTTGTATGTTTGCATTATCTTTCTTTGTGCTTATGTTCGGAACATTACCATTTGGATTTAGTTAGGCTCCTTGCCATAAGATGTGTACTCGTTGGGCCATTTGGGACGAGTTCACTCCTATGACAGTTAGCCCAAAAGCTTCTAAAATGATAACAGGCTGATTTGTTTGAAAATTTTAGTTGATTTAGTATGTTATATATGTTACATGCATACATACATCATGTTAACTCTTGTGTTCTGAAAGCCATCATAGATTCCCGTTGGGTTAGGGAAAAGGGAAGACTCACCAAAATACTGGGAACAGACATGAGTGAATCAGATATTGAGGTATCCCGTATGGAACAGTTGGAAAACGGTCTTGCCAAGGTCACCGAACAGTTGCAAGCCATGACCACTGCCATGGCAAATATGGCTGTGCCTCGTGCTGGGGGAAATTATGAGAATGTGAGGCGCGAGGAGCCTCTGAATGGGTTGGGGGATGATATCCCCATTTTTTATGATGACATGACAGAGCATGCAACAGGCAGAGTGATTGGGTCTCAGGCAGAATTTCAGAAGCTTCGGGATCAGGTTGAGTCAGTTACCCGTAAGATGAAGGGTAAGGACGAAGAATTACTAGACTATGAGGCGATGGCTTTTGAGGAACAGTTGCCTGCTCAGTTCAAGATGCTGGATATGGCCAAGTTCAACGAGAATGGGGATCCGAGGGTCCACCTCCGACAATATGTGTCAGTTATGAGTTCAGTGGGCCTAACACAGCGCCAAGCGCAGAAGATGTTTGGGATGTCACTTGAGGGGGCACCCGTAGTATGGTACCATAGCCTTGAAAGAAAGGTTAAGGAGGATTGGAGGGAATTGGCAGATGTATTCCTGAAACAGTATGTTACAGACTTAGAGATTGTTTTGTCATTTCGTGATTTGGAGAACACTAAGTAGAAGCCAGAAGAAAGCTTCAAGGAGTATGTAGACCGCTGGAGAAGCCAGCTTCTGAAAATGCAGACTCGGCCCTCTGAGAAGGACCAGATTAAAATGATAATCAAGGGCACTAAGCCCTCGATCTATGGCAAGTTGAGGAGGATGACTTCAATGATTGCGGATTTCTGACATTTGAGGGAAACAGTCATGTATATTGAGGAAGAAGAGGCTGAAAACAGAAAGTTTTATGGCCAGAATAGAAGGAATTTTGGGGGACATCCTGAAGCCAAGTCTTCCAGTGCTGAGCTCACTGCCATCAGGAACAGTCGTTTCTCCAACTTGGGTAGACCTCTATCAAAGGTGTTTGAGAAATTGAAGATGCAAGGACTCCTGAACCCTTTGAAACTAAACCACTCCCCAGCCTTGTGCCGCACTAACTTGACTTGAACTTATTCTGTTATTTTCACCAACAAAAGGGTCACGAAACTGACAACTGCCCCCGCCTTAGGCATGAGATCCAAGACCTGATTGACACCCACAAAATACCTGACCCAGAAAGAGAGCAACCCAGCACACACCGGAATCCTCTACCAAATTACCACTCCGTCCCACCACCATGATCAACTTTGGCTTGCCTGAAACCTTTGTCCTCCAAAATCTCAACCACCAAGCTTCTCACATGGGGATAAGGGATAATAACAATGAGGAACCAGAGACTGAGGAAGAAGGCACTGCTGTTTCACCAAGTTTATCTTGCATTTTTAATAAAGACATTGATTTTGTTTGCTTGTTCGAACCTTTTCCTAACAATAATAAAGAAGTTCATTTCGCTTACTTGCCTGAATCTCCACTTCTCAACTTGCAACATGAGTGCATGTGACAGAAGCATTCAATCATAGTACTATGATACTCATAACGTAGGGAATCCTTAGAAGAAGCAAGCAGAAAAGATAAGTTGGCCATCCAGAAATTGGGAAATGAAGACAGTGAGACTGTTAGACTTGGAAAGGAAATGAGTTCACAGAACCAATTAGTGTAGACAGATTGAAGCAGTACTTTGCCTAAGGAAGATAATACCGGGCTATCACTAAGGGAATTGACCGAAGACCTAACCCAACGGGATAGGAAACTCATGCATACGTGCATACACGTAACACATTTTGCATCCTTTTTGTGTTTGTTTTGTTTTATATTAACAGGTTTCGAAGAAAAAAAAAGAAAGCAGCAAAGGCAAGCTAGTCAAAAACAGCAACAGTACAGTTTCAGGAATGAATCCAGGGAATGAATCTCTCAGAATTTGGAACGAATCCAAGGAATGAATCTCTCAGAATTTGGAATGAATCAAGGGAATGAATCTATCAGAATTTGGAATGAATCCAGGGAATGAATCTCTCAGAATTTTGGAACGAATCCAGGGAATGAATCTCTCAGAATTTTGGAACGAATCCACGGAATGAATCTCTCAAAATTTTGGAACGAATCCAAGGAATGAATCTCTCAGAGTTTTGGAATGAATCCAGGAATGAATCCGGGAATGGATCCCAGGGTCGAGGCCCACGTCAGCAGAATTTTGGAAGGAATCCGGGAATGAATCCCAGGGCCGAGGCCCACATCAGTAGAGTTTTGTAATGAATCCCAGGGCCGAGGCCCACATTGTCAGAATTTTGGAATGAATCCAGGAATGAATCCTAGGGTCGGGGCCCACATCATCAGTTTTTTTTGGAATGAATCCTAGCCCGCACCGTCAGAATTTTGGAATGAATCCAGGAATGAATCTTAGGGCGAGGGCCCATGCCAGCTTGGGGCGAGGCCCCACATCATATCAACTTGGGGGTGAGGCCCATATTGTTGGAAATCCAATAACCATGTCCCCAAGATCAAAAACAAGCAAAATAAATATAAGAATGAACTATATTGAAGTAATGGCGGAAACAATACTCACAAAAACGGAATGTGGATGCAATGGATGAAACAAATGTTGCTCCTTTGTGCAGTGGAAGATTCGGCCAAGCAGTAAAGAGAAGCTCCAAGCTTTAATTGATCCTTCCAAGCTCTAAGATGAGTTTCCCATAACACCTTGTATGATCCCTTGATGTTGCTAGCCAAAGTTATGTGTTAGAGTTCCAAACAAGCACACTTTCTTCTTGTCTTGCCACAAAACAAATGAAGAAAAATGGAGAGAGCTTTGAGAGCTCACTGTTTCGGTAATTAGAGAGGGAGAGGAGAGTTTGATTTTTGTCTCAAAAATCAATTTATATTTATGTCATAATTATATTAAATAATAATATACTTATGACACAATTCATGCAAAGACTTAGAGTGTCTAACACTCAATTTCCATGCAATACCCTTGAGTGCTTTGTACACTATCTTCATGCAATACATTTTGATTAAATAATGCAAATAATGACAAGTGTCATGTGGGCCCCACACGTTTCCAAATGAAAGTGGGCCCACGTGCACTCACGCGTTCGGGTTCGATATTTCCGAAATACCGAGCTTACGTCGCGACGTTAATTAAATCGAATTTAAATAAATAATTGCGCCTAGCGAAATTATTATTTACGTCGCTAACGAATTAATTCTAAATTAAACTCTTTGCCCGAATTAAAATCTAATTTTAATTTCGCGTCGAAATCGAATTCCGATTATTATATCGAATATAATAATTTTACGATTAATTCTAAATTAATCGTTCTCTCTCTTTTTATAGTACTTTATCCAAGATAAAGTCTCTCCGTAATTAATCCAAGATTAATCAGTTTGAATCATACGTCATTGGTGAATCTTCGGGAAGCGACCCAAGAGACCTCTAGATATGTTGGCAGTAAATCCGGTTGTCGAACTATTCGAACACGTACGTACCAAGTACTACGTTTTTACCAATTTACAAGACAAGGTTAGCTTATAGCAAAACGCCATGCCTACCCAATTCTCTAGAAATATTCTTACTGGAATATTAGATCTATAACAGGCGTAGTATACCGTAGTATAGTGTATATCGAACCAGTATATGATGATCACATGTAAGGCCTGGGGCTGGATATGTGTCTGCCCCGTACGATACACATATCGGACATCAAGCAACCAGTCTCTTTGAATCGGATAATCCTGACCTAGTCATATTATCCCGATGGTTGCAACCATTATAGAGTACTAGTTCTGTATCCCTCGCCATCATCTCCATATGTCTGAAGTGATACTTCCATCTTGACATTCACACCCAGTACACTACGATTCTCGATAAACCAGAAGAGGTATACACAAGAACTCGTTAAAGCCCTGGACCACCAAACCTAATTTTACCGATTGTCGTAAGTACTAGCGATGCAAATCTCAGGTTAAGATCATATGCACCTACCCTGAAGCGGACTCCCATAGACACGCAGACACACTACCAATGGGACTCCGCGGGGTCTATCCAGAGCGAAGCTGTTTTCCGTACTATCGGTAAAAACACAACCTCCTACCGCACTTGCATAAGTATCCAATACTTAAATATATGAGAACTATGCCGTTGTGCCCTCACAACATGCACAAGTGCAGTAGTACTAGTCTATTCCGCATTATCGATGTCCAATCTCGATAATACTACGACTAGGGATATTTAATGATTAAACCTTTATGGATTGATACTGTCTCATATCATCACAATCCGGAACTAATCATAGGGACTTTTACCATTTATATATCAAAGTAATTAAATTACAAAACGGTAAAAGGCAATTTCATTACTACATAGTTAATTTTGTACAATAAACAATATCATTTACAAAATAGTGACGCTATGGTCATTACTGTCTAACACATATCATGTCGACTTGGGGGTGAGGCCCATATCAGCTTGAGGACGAGGCCCCCGTTGTCAGTTGTAGTTCCGGGTCGAGGTGCCCAGGGTCGAGGTGCCCACTACATCATTAGTATGAGGGCGAGGTCCCTATGTCAGCGGTGTTGGGTCGAGGTGCCCAGGGTCGAGGCCCCCGTTGTCGGTTGCAGTTATTGGGATGCGTCCTAGGATCGAGGTCTACTGCAGCACCAACTCAGCTCGAGGCGAGGCAGCAGCCGAGCCAGGTAAGTGAAAATGCATTGCATAACTTTGATAGGATTGTTCAAAGTCACACAATGCACAAGTCCTATCAAAGTGGGGGCGACTGTAGACATTGTATTTTCGCATGTGAAACCCGATGAGGAGTCTCAGTTGGAGGCACTACCATTTTAGCTAAGGATATTGCGAGAAACGGAGGTCGGAAGGGGAAATTCAGAATGAGTACGTCAGCAGATTCATTTCACAAGTTCATTGTTTCGTTAGTGCTGCGTTCGTTACTTCTTCGTTCGAACGTCAAACAAATTGCGGGCGTTCGTGTAGCGTTCGAATGAGCGTTCGAACGGCGGTCGGTGTTTCTGGTTTTGCTGCTAGCCTCGCACCCTAGCCCAATTAGCCCCCCAAAGCCCATAAAACACATCCCAATTAATAAAACACATTTAAAACACATGGGAATTAAATTAAATTACATTAAATATAATAATATTAATAATGTTAATGTATTTGAATTAAATAAAATATTTAAACCATTTACCATTAAATAAAACATAATATAATTATACCTAATTAAGACAAATCAAATTATTAACTTCCTAACTAAACAAATCACATACTAAATTAAAATGTCATGCCTAATTAAAATCAATTATAATAAATTAAAGATATTGTATTCCTAATCTAAAACAAATTTGTCCCCCCTCAATCTTTGACTTTCCTTGCTCAACACAAATCAAATCCCTTCCTTGTGAGACATGGAGTAGCCCTAGCCATTCTCTATATTAACAACCCCTAACCAGACATGCACTCCCCTAGCTCATACCAAGACTTAAGAACGACAAATCACAACACCAAGAGCCCTAGCCACTCACGGCAATAGCAAGAAGAAAAAACACAAATAATTCTCTTTATCTCCCCCACTCCACAACCGAAAACAGCATCCCCTAAACCTCCACACATCACCGAAAATACACCCCCAAACAGCAGCCCCTTTCCACCGAAAATAGCAGCCCCTACACCTCCTAAAACAACCACGCCTGAACAGTAGCCCAAATCACCCCCAAAACATCAGCCAAATCCTCTTAAAACAGTCCATAAAATCTCAAAACAGTAACATAAAAACTGCATTTATAATCCTTAAATAATCACACAAGACTGCACTAAAAACCCACAAAAACACTCGAAGCAGTCCGTTGAAACGCCAAAAAACAGCGACCAATAATTGAGCAGCGAAAACCGCGAGGAACAGCAGCAAAACGGAGTCAAACCAGTAGCTTGAGCAGGGAAACAACGAGGTAAAATGCAAACCAGTGAACCAGAAAAGTTGCGGAGCGATAGTCCTTCCGACGGCCGTGAAACGCGAGTCTGAAAGTCGACATAAAAGGTTAGACCTGAGGGTATTTTTACACTCTTTTTCAGTTGTATTTTTATTATTTATTGAGTTCCGTTTGCATGATTATTTTTGAGTGAAGCATGTTGTGGCCCTTGAATAGATAGAAAGTACATGAATTGTGAAATATTGTATGTTGTAGCCTTGGAATAAAATGAAAGATGTGTCAACTCTCGCGGTATATCGGATGGAAACCCAGACATAAATTTCATAGCCGATTCCGAATGGACGGTAGTATGATCTGTACTCGGGATACAACTCCACGTACCGCTTGAGTAAACGACACCTTCTTTTGTTTTATGTTGCTTTGATTTATTTATTATTCGTTATTTAAACTCTGTTTACAGTTCGAATGCGTTCTCAAATGCTACGCGAACCTTCTGTTTACCGTTCGAATGCGTTCTCAAATGCTACGCGAATGCGCACGCTTTTTCTTAGTTTCATCATGCATCATGTCTGGTTCCGTTCGAACGCGTTCTCGAACGCTATACGAACGTGAACATTCTGTTTACTGTTCGAAAGCGGATCAAACGCTATTATATGAACGCCCGCACGCATCTTCTTAGTGTTTCATGCATCAGGTCTGGCTCCCGTTCGAACGCTCCTCAAACGCTATATGAACGCGAACCTTCTGTTTACCGTTCGAACATGTTCTCGAACGCTACGTACGCGAACGCCCACCGCACTGAACTGAGTTATTTTCATCAGATTTCGTACATAATTGCCCCCTAGTAGCTATTCTTTCATATGAAAAACCTGATTGTTTCTATGCATTAAGCAAGATTGTGTAAGTGTCGTTCATCTGTATTCCCCACATGTATGAGTATAAATGTGTTTATTAACTTGTATGGTTGCCGTATGTTAATCTTTATGTATGCAAATTGAGACATAGATTACATGCTAATAGGCCGTAATGCAAATTTGGATATGTGTTACATGTAAATTTAGATGAACTTGTTATGCATGTGAATTTAGAAGCATGATACTCTTGGAAATAAGTGTTACTTAAACTTGATTAATTATTACACAAATCCTTTCATTACAAGTGACATAAGTAAGAGACCATTCCGAACCCAACGGTTTGAGGTTTTCCCTTGCGAGGGGTGAGTGCGGCCTTAAATCTCATTTCCCGGTTCACACCGGGTGGCGACTCCATTATTCTCCGGTTTAGTCCCGCGTGGCTACTCCGTACTCCCAACCGGGCCGCGAGCCCGGGACAACATGCGTCGTCCAGTTTTTGTTTCCCACACCATCACAGCTGATACTACCTTTCTTCTTACGCCGACGTACCTGCCCTCATCAGCGAGCTCCCCAAAACTAATAAGAACTTCAAAGACTCCTGGTTCTGGGCCACGGGCGACTGAGGTCGATCTTGACCAACAGATTCCGTAGAGATAGACGTCCCAGATGTCTTTTCGACATGAGGTGAGGATCTGAGCCCTTTGTTTTTCCGTGATTTTCATGAAAAATACTAACTTTTTCCAAACTGATATGATACATGGAGCATCAAGAAAATAAGCCTCGAAGTATGGATCCAAGCATCCAAGGATGAAGCCTAATAATCCATTCAAGTTATTTGAAAATGAAGGGTCGGAAATATACAAGCGAAGGCCTCCTAGAGGGGGTTAATGATAATGTTTATTATAGAGTGTGCCAACTGTTAGGGGCCCTAGGTTTTAATATTGGTGTTTATTCTAGAGTGGGCCAAATGTTAGGGGCCCAAGATTTTTTTGTAATAAGAATTATTACCTAGGTTATTATTTCTGGTTTTTTTAACATATTACAATTAGGGTTTCCATTGTACTATTTAAACAAGCTTTTCATTATAAAATGGAGGAATGTTTTAAACCAAAAAAATTAATATTGCCGTCAAGCACATTGGTGGTGAGGCTGATGGCTAACCATGGAATGGTGGATTTTCTTCAAAAACTTATCAAAGGGGTTACTGTCCTTTGTGGCGTTTCAAGCAATTAGGGGTTCGTGAGGCTTTGTTCTTCACGGGTTTCTAATCTCCAAACCTCGTTATGCTTTCCTGGGTAAAAGCCATTTGAATGAAAAACACGAGAGAATTGGAATTCTTTAAAAAAAAACTTGTCTAGAGAAGGCGCAACCCCAAGTCAAAGTGCCAATTCCCCACAGGAGCCCCAATTACGGGTTGTGGCGAATACAGTGACCGCACTTCAACATGAGTTTGTGCGAGTATTAGAATTGATTAGGGATGTTCGAGATGAGGTACAAGCGATGAGACACAATGCTCCATAAAGGAATAGGCCGACTAGAGCTAATGAGGCATGCCACGTACCTCCCAGGGCTTGTGGGCGGCGTACTGTACCCATGGATGGGATGGAGGCCGAGAATCAGTTTGATTATGATGAGGAGTTTGATAGAGTATCAGAGTAGAGATGGGTGAATTTCGGCCTAGAAGAGGTAGGAATGAAAGGTTGTTCATGAGGAATCATGAGAATGAGAAGATGGTGATTTGGGAAAAATCAGATGATAATCCCTCATTTCCAAGGCAAGAGTGACCCCGAAGCTTATCTAGAGTGGGAACGTAAGCTCGAGCTTTTTTTTGACTGTCATAATTATTCCGAGCTTAAGAAGGTTAAGTTGGCGGTTATTGAATTTACCGATTATGCAATTGTCTGGTGGGATCAAATGATGATAAACATTCGGAGGCATAGGGAGCGACCGATCACTACGTGGGCAGAATTGAAAACAGTAATGAGGAAGCGGTTTTTACCGAATCATTACTATTGAGATCTGTATCATAAACTTTAGAATCTTACACAGGGGTTTCAGAGTGTCGAAGACTACCATAAGGAGATGGAAATTGCAATGATTCGCGCCAATGTCGATGAGGACCGAGAGGCGACTATGGCCCAGTTTCTCAGTGGGTTGAATAGAGAGATTACGAATGTAGTGGAACTGCAACATTACATGGAGTTAGAGGACATGGTACATATGGTAATGAAAGTGGAACGCCAACTCAAGCGAAAAACTACATTCAGGGGAAATTCGGGTCCAACCAATACATGGAAGCCGAAATGGGGAGATAATGACAGGGATGGCACCACATCTAAGTTTAGATCAGAGGCCCTAAAGCCAAGGGAAGATACACCACCAAGCCTCCCCACCAAATAGGAGTCGTGACCTTAAATGTTCAAATGTTTGGGGAATGGCCATATAGCATCACAGTGCCCTAACATAAGGACCATGTATATGAGGGTGATGGTGAGGATGTGTAGAGGAGGCGTCCGAGTTGAGGTCGCCACTGATGAAGAAGGGTTTGAGTATGCAGCCAATGGGGCGTCCCTTGTGACCCGTCGTGCTTTAAATACCCAGGCAAAGGTTGAGGATGATATGGTACAATAGCGAGAGAACATATTCCATACTAGATGTCTGGTCCAGAATAAGGTATGCAGTATGATTATCGACGGGGGCAGTTGTACTAATGTGGCTAGTACAATACTTGTTGATAAGATGGGTTTGACTTTACTTAAACACCCTAAACTTTATCGTGTAAAGTGGTTGAATAACAGTGGCGATGTTAAAGTCAATAAACAGGTCTTGGTTAGTTTCACTATTGGTAAATACAAGGATGAGGTGTTGTGTGATGTAGTCCCAATGCAAGCTGGACATCTGTTACTAGGGCGTCCTTGGCAGTTTGACAGGAGAGTGATGCATGATGGATTTCGCAACATATATTGTTTTGAGAAAGATGGAAGAAAGGTTACACTTGTTCCGTTGATGCCACAGGAAGTCTTTGAAGATCAAATGAAGCTACAGGCTTCCACAGTGCACACACCCGCGGGCGAGATCGATGATGAGATTCGAGGGGATGAGGTTAACAGTTCCAGGGTAGTGAGTGAGAGAAACATTGAGCATACACAAAATAATTAGAGTGTAGGTAGAATGGAAAATAGTTTCTTTGCTAAAGAGAGAGAATTGAGGAGAGAGTATGCCAGAAATAAAGTGATGATCCTTCTCCTGTATAGAGAAACTCTTCTGAGTTCTGATGACACTAACCCTAACACTGTTTTGCCTAGTGTGTTTACTTCTTTATTGCAGGATTATGATGATGTGTTTGCAGAGGAGATCCCTCATGGTTTACCACCAATTCGTGGTATTGAGCATCAGATCGATTTCATCCTAGGGGCGGTCATTCCTAACCGACCAGCTTACCGCAGCAACCCTGAGGAAACTAAGGAGCTCCAAAAGTAAGTGGAGGAATTGATGAGCAAAGGGTACGTACGAGAGAGCATGAGTCTGTGCGCAGTTCCAGTCCTGTTAGTCCCAAAGGAAGATGGTACATGGAGAATGTGAGTGGATTGTCGAGCAGTCAACAATATCACTGTAAAGTATCGCCACCCTATCCCTAGATTAGATGATATGTTGGATGAATTATATGGCTCTTGTATTTTTTTCAAAAATTGACCTTAAAAGTGGGTATTATCAAATTAGGATGCAAGAATGAGATGAATGGAAGACTACCTTCAAAACAAAAAAATGGTTATATGAGTGGCTTGTGATGCCATTTGGGCTTACAAATGCCCCCAGCACCTTTATGCGTCTAATGAATCATGTTTTGCGTGCCTTTTTGGGTAAATTTGTAGTCGTATATTTTGATGATATTTTAGTGTACAACAAGAATTTAGAAGAGCATGTAGGACATGTGCAAGCTGTGTTTGATGTTTTGAGGAATGAATTATTGTATGCTAACCTAAAAAATGTGATTTTTGCATGGAAAAAGTGATATTTCTAGGGTATGTCATGAGTTCTCAAGGCATTGAGGTTGATGAAAACAAGGTCAAGGTCATTCGTGAGTGGCCTACACCTAAGAGCATCACTGAGGTTAGGAGTTTCCATGGACTAGCCAGTTTCTATAGGAGGTTTGTAAAAGACTTTAGCACTATCGCTGCACCACTTATTGAAGTCGTAAAGAAAAATAATGGTTTCCATTGGGGGAGGAACAAGAGAATGCCTTTAAACTTCTTAAAGATCGATTATGTTCTACTCATGTTTTAGCCTTACCTAACTTTAACCAAACTTTTGAGATTCAGTGTGATGCTTCAGGTGTCAGTATTGGGGCAGTACTTATGCAGGAACAACGTCCTATAGCTTTCTTCCGTGAAAAGCTCAACGGTGCAATGCTGCATTACCCAACTTACGACAAAGAGTTTTATGCCCTAGTCAGAGCACTGGCATCATTACCTTTGGCCAAAAGAGTTCGTGATTCACACTGACCATGAATCTCTGCTGCATATCAAGAGTCAAGGAAAACTTAACAAACGACATGCAAAATGGATGGAGTTCGTGGAGACCTTCCCATATGTCATTCGATATAAGCAAGGTAAGGAGAATTTGGTTGCTGATGCACTTTCACGCATGTATGTTTTACTTACATCCTTGAGTTCTAAGTTTCTTGTTTTTGACTTTATCAAAGATTTGTATACAAGTGATCATGACTTCTCTGAGATCTACATTGCATGTGACAAAGGTGCTTATGGTAAATTGTACAGATAAGATGAATTTTTATTTAAAGAGAATAAATTGTGTGTGCCTAGTTGTTCTATGCGTGAATTATTGGTCCGTGAAGAACATATTGGGGGTCTTATGGATCATTTTGGTGTTACGAAAACATTGGATATCTTGCATGAACATTTTTATTGGCCTAAAATGAAGAAGCATGTCATACGCATTTGTACTGGTTGCATTAGTTGTAGGAAAGCAAAATCTAAAGTTCAACCACATGGGCTTTATACACCTTTACTTGTTCCTCAGACATTGTGGGTAAATATTTCCATGGACTTAAGGATTACCTAGAACTAGGAAGGACCGAGACTCTATTTTTGTTGTAGTTGACCGTTTTAGCAAGATGGCACACTTTATTGCAAGTCACAAATCAGACGATGCCACACACATTGCTGACTTATTTTTTAGTGAGGTTGTTCGCTACATGGAGTTCCTCGGAGTATAGTATCGGACTGGGATGCGGAGTTTTTAAGTCATTTTTGGAAAATTTTATAGGGTCGGCTGGAAACTAAACTGTTATTTTCCACCACTTGTCACCCACAGACTGACGGTCAAACTGAAGTCGTTAACAGGACCATGTCCCAACTATTACGTACTGTCATTTCTAAGAATTCAAAGAAATATGAAGAATGTTTACCTTTCATTGAGTTTGCTTATAATCGTAGTATTCATTCCACTACTTCTTATTCTCATTTTGAAATTGTGTATGGATTTAACCCACTAACCTCTGGATTTATTGCCTTTGCCCGTTGATGAGAAGGTGAGCCTGGATGGTAAGCACAAGGCCGACTTGGTCAAGTCCATACATGAGAAAGCAAGAAAACACATTGAGAAGAAGAATGAACAATATGCCTCGCATGCCAATAAGGGTAGACGTCGTGTCTCTTTTGAACCCGTGATTGGGTTTTGGGTAAACATGCGAAAAGAGTGCTTCCCAATGCAACGACAATCCAAACTCCAACCTAGAGGCGATGGCCCGTTTTAGTTTCTTGAGAAAATCAATGAAAATGCCTACAAAGTGGATTTTCCAGGTGAGTATAATGTTTCTGCGTCATTTAATGTTTATGATATTTCTTTGTTTGATGCAGATTCGAGGTCGAATCCTTTCGATGAGAGAGGGAATGATGAGGCCCAGAATGCAGCCGTCCATGATGCAGCTTATGATGGACGGACCGCCACAGTACAAGTTCCAGATTGTCCAATCACGAGGTCTCGAGCTAAGAAGATCCAGGAAGCTATGCATGGATTCATACATAAGATGGTATCTGACTATTCCCGTACTTCTACTTCATTGATTATGGGCTTGACGCTGGACGAACCTAAGATGGTGAATCTCATTCAGGCCGCGGAGCAACGAGATATTTAGGCCTATTATAGTTATTTGGCATTTGTTATTATTTTTTTTAGGGCTTGAGTTTTGTTTTATTTCGGCCCGTTATTTACATTTGACTATTTTCTTTAGATTATTATTTATGTTTTGGAATTAGGTTAAGCGTGCAAAGGTTTGCATGTGGGCATAGCTTAGCTTAGTTTTAGGATACACGCCTATTGGTGTGTGGGTAGTTTCGTTTTATCCTTGTGGGTTAGGGTTTTTGTTGCAAGCCTCCTTATAAAAGGCTAATTCTTTGGTTATGTTTGACAACTCTCTTTTCAATAAAATATTTATCAATTCGTGAGCATTGAGATCCTCAATTTGTTCTAACTGGTTTTGGCTTATCAAAGGACTGCTAACCCTTTGTGGCGCCCCTATTAGCACTATAGGTTTCTGTTACTTGTTCTTCAGAGGTTTAGAGTTTTTATCCGAACTGTCTTGGTATTTCTTGGGAACAATTTCAATCTTATGTGAGTTTGTCTAGCTCCGCTCCAGGTAGGTTTCTCATCAGTTGGTATCAGAGCAAAGGTTCCAAGGTCAGTTCACATATCTGTTCTAATTTTTTTTTCGTTCATTATATTATCGCGTGTGAACATATATGTGAACTGACCTTGGAACCTTTGATCTGATACCAACTAATGAGAGCATGCCTGGAGCGGAGCCAGACAAAACCCACACAAGATTGAAATCGTCCCAAGAAATACCAAGACAGTTCGGATAAAAACTCTAAACCTCTGAGAACAAGCAACATAAACCTAGAGTGCTAATAGGGGCGCCACAAAGGGTTAGCATCCTTTGATAAGCCAAAACCAGTGAGAACAGATTGAGGATCTCAATGCTCATGAATTTATAAAATATTTTATTGAAAAGAGAGTTGTCAAACATAACCAAATAGTTAGCCTTTTATAAGGAGGCTGCAACCAAAACCCTAACCCACAAGGATAAAACGAAACTACCCACACACCATCATGCATGTATCCTAAAACTAAGCTAAGCTATCCACACGTGCAAACCCTTGCACGCTTAACCTAATTCCCAAACATAAAATAATAATCTAAAGAAAATAGTCAAACGTAAATAACAGGCCGAAATAAAACAAAAGTCAAGCCCTAAATAAAAGAATATCAAATGCCAAATAACTATAAATGTCCTAAATAACTCGTTGCTCCGTGGTCTGAATAAGATTCACCATCTTGGGTTCGTCCAGCGTCAAGCCCATACTCAATGAAGTAGAAGTACGGAATAGTCAGATACCATCTTCTGTATGAATCCATGCATATCTTCATGGATCTTCTTAGCTCGAGACCTCGTGATTGGAACTTCTAGAACTTGTACTGTGGCGGTTCGTCCATCATGGGCTACATCCTGGGCGGCTGCATCCATTCAAGTTATTTGGCAATGAAGGGGTCGAAAATCTACAAACGAAGGCCTCCTAGAGGGGGTTAATGATAGTGTTTATTTTAGAGTGGGCCAACTGTTAGGAGCCATAAGTTTTAATATTGGTGTTTATTCTAGAGTGGGCCAAATGATAGGGGCCCGAGATTTATATTGTGTAATAAGGATTATTACCTAGTGTTATTTCTGGTTTTTTAACATATTACAATTAGGGTTTCCATTGTACTATTTAAACAAGCTTTTCATTAATAAAATGCATGACTATTTTAACAAAAAAAAATTAATATTACCATCAGACACATTAGTGGTGAGGCCGTGATGGCTAACTATGGAACACTGATTCTCTTTAAAAACTTATCGAATGAGTTGCTGTCCTTTTGTGGCATTTCAAGCAATTAGGGGTTCGTGAGGCTTTGTTCTTATGGGTTCCTAATCTCCAAACCTCGTTATGCTTTATCGGCGCTCATAACAATCTTTTGTGGGTTTCACGGGCTTTGTTCCCGCGGGGTTCACATGAGTTGCGTGGATAAAAATCTTTTGTGGGTTTGTCTGGCTTTGCTCCAGGCAGGTTTTCATCATTTGGTATTCAAGAGCTTTGGTTGCATAGCATGTTATATCTTATAGTTTGTGTCTTTTTAATTTTTTTTTTTCTTTTTTTTATGATTTTTTTTTCTTTTCTTGAGTCATGTTTCTGTTAATTTTTTTTCTTTTCTTGAGTCATGTTTATGTTAATTTTTTTTCTTTTCTTTGAGTCATGTTTCTGTTAATTTTTTCCTTTTCTTTGAGTTCTATTTCTGTTAATTTTTTTATTTCTTTAAGTCATGTTTTTTGTAATTTTTTTCTTTTCTTTCAGTCCTGTTTCTGTTAATTTTTTTCTTTGAGTCATGTTTCTGTTAATTTCTTTTCCTTTGAGTCTAGTTTATGTTATTTTTTTTCTTTGAGTCATGTTTTGTTAATTTTTTTCTTTTTTTTTTTTCTTTTTCTTTTGTCATCCTGCATGTGTTGGATTCAAAAATTTCAAAAAAAAAGAAGAAAAAATAACGTGGGCTGTGGAAAAAACACAAATCATGCGCCACAAAAAAAGACACAAAGACAAATCAGATTTTGTTAGAGGTAAGTGTTAGGACATTATAGATTGACCTCAAAGATTCGAGGATGAATCTTCTTAAAGAAGGGAGAATGATATGATACATGGAG
>SKCR01042241.1:0-45701 GCA_019454045.1 Zanthoxylum bungeanum
ATTTAAAGATAAATACTAAACTTTATATTTTTAAAATTACATCGACTAAAACATCATTATTATAATATAGAAAATAATTAGGTGTTATTTTTCCTATATTTTACGCTCCAAAGAAATCATTACTGTTGAAAGACGAGTTGGTAAGTGGAGACGGCCAGTTGGTCTTAAAATTCACAATTTTTGCCAACTTTTTGGAAAGCAAATGTTTCTTGAATTTCTAAATTTGTTTTTCATAATCCCAATAAAAAAGTAATGTAGGGACGGTATGTTAAATCAGTGAATAACATGTGTTGTAATTATTTCTATTTCTGTTTTGATTATTCATTATTAAAATAATTAAAATACGTGTCATTTATTAATTAAACGATCATATTAAGGGTGGTAAAAAAAACCCTGTCCCGGTCTAGCCTGGGGTAAAAAATCTCGGGCCGGGCCTACACATTAAGCCCGGGCCCGGTCCGGGTTGAAAAATATTTTATATATTTATATTTATATAATAAATTATATATATAATAAATTATATATATATATATTTATTTATATTTATGTAATAAAATAAAAATTTATTTAAATTTTTTATTAATAAAAAAATGGATCGGATAAAGCCTGGTCCGGACCAACAGACGCTCGGGCCGGACTTTTCCCAACCCGAGCCAACAAAAATTACCGTACTCGAATCGGATTTATCAAAATCCGGACCTCACCCGATCCATTGCTACCCTTAGATCCTATAGAGACCGTCTTATACAAATTTTCCTCCATAATCCCATTACCACGTTGGATTCCACTATTGAAAAGTGGATCACAAAAATGCTTTCACTATTTTGTATATTTTTGAATAAGATCAAAACCAAAGTTACCTCCCTCTCGAGCTGAGATACAAACGGGTAATTAGGATTTTAAAATTTTATTTAATTTTTTTTTGTATATATAATATAATATTAAATTTTTTTAATTTTTTTTAATAATTCAATTACCGCCTCTTAAAATTTAAAAATAATACAGAACCGCTCCTACATCCCTCATGCTCATCTAACAAATAAGGTTAATAATTTAATTGGTCGATTATGTAAGGTCATCTTAACTAATCAAAATCGTATATTTTGTGGATGTTAGTTATTTATTGACTTCATGCTCTCGTCAAATGAAAATGACTATAGCGATGTAGATGAAAATTGAGAGACACAAATTTATTCAATTTAAATATTTTATACATGACATAAAGATAAGACAAAGTATACAAATGATAAAGAAACTATTTACCGAATGTAAAATTATCATTGTTTTATGGTAAATTAAAAAGATCACAAATATTTTAATTTTTATGATAATTTTATCCTCGATTAATTTTTATTTAAATCTCTAATTATTAATAATGAAAAACATAGACATTATACTCAACAACGGCATTCAAAGATTTAAGATCAAAGACAAGAGTCCTAGCCTGAGCATACCCACGAGCAAATCGGAAAACGCCGCTGCCGCCGACGATCGGCATTTCCCTCACCTCTGAAAAAATTGCATTGTGTCCCAAAACGCTAAGGGTGCTGCCATTGAACTTGGCATGAGTGAAAACGAAGTTCAGTACCATTAACAAACCAACATCATCTTGTGAAGCCGAGGCATAAATCCCTTGAGCGCCTCCCACGCGTTCGGAGCTGAGCTCCGGCCCGACGGTTAATGGATCGTCCATAACAAACACTTTACCGAAAAATGTTTTTGAGGTGTTGCTCGTGGCGGCCTGAGCTACTGGGACGGCGGTTGGTTTTTTGCCGGAAATTATGTCGTGGAAGTAGAAGTGAAGGTGGGTTAGTTTCTCCTTTTTGAGGCCTAGGTGCGATGGGGAGAGGTTTTTGGAGAATTGGTTTGGTTTCGCGGCAGCGAAGGCGGCGACGAGGAGGAGGAGGAGAGAGCTGAGCATGATAAGGGTTTTCGCCATGAATAATGAAGGAAAGGTAGGGGTTTAGTTTGCAGGAGAAATGAAAATGGGGGAGGTTTAATTAGCTTTTTTGTGCTTATCATTGAATAATATATACACACACACCCCTACGACTTCAAGGGGACTATCCTATTTTATCATTTTGACCAATTGTAAAATCTCATTTTATTGGGTTTGTATAGGGATGGTAACGGGCTCGGGCTCGGGTCGGGCTTATCATAATTTGGCCCGGGTTAGGGAAAAGTCCGGCCCGAGCTGGTCCGGTCGGGCTCGTGCTCGGGCCAGGTTTGGCCTGGGCCTGATTTTTTTTATTATAAAAATAAAAAATTTATTATAAAAATATATATATTTTATAATTAAAAATATTTAATTATTTATTTTAAGTCCGGGCCAGGCCGGGCCCGAGTTTTTTGGATTGAGCCCAATCCGGGCTTTTTTCACCCCGAGCAGGGCCAAAGCCCGGTCGGGCCAGGCCGGGCCCAGGCTTTTTTCCCATGTATAGGTTTGTATGGTAGCAGAAACCATTATAAATTTGATTTCAGATTTAGTGTTGTGTTGATTTTTCTGTTTCAGATTTTTTTTAAATAAATTATGATTTGTAGTTTTAAATAAGAATTTATATATAATTGAATTTTAACCGTTCGTTATTATTAATACATGTATGTAAGAATAATAAAAAAATAAAAAAAATTATTAAAATCATGGTCACCATGAGCTATTCCAATTTAGGACAAGCACTTAATTAGTCCTAATATGTTTAGATTCTCCTTAATTAGTCCAAAAATTTACCATAATTTGACTTTATTCATATTTATATCCATATTTTACCAATTTCTATTACACCATTAATTAAAATAATTTTTTTTTTAAAAAAATCACTGTTCACAATAAAATATGGATATAAATAAGTTACAATATTAATTGGACATTTTTTTAAAGACCATTTTCTTTATAAAGATAACTATATTTTTTTTTTGTAAGAATAATCACGTTTTTATAAGGACAGTCGTAAATTATTTTGTAAGGATATTCATATTCTCTATAAGGAAGTCACATTTTTATAAGAACAATCACTTTTTTTTTATAATAACAATCACAATCGTATTTTTTTTTAAGGATATACACGTTTTTATAAGAATAATCACATTTTTTTTTATAAGGACACATTAATGACAGTCACATTTTCAGGTTTGTATTATGTGCGACATGACAAATTAGGGAATATTTTTAACCATGTGAATTTCCTAATTTGAGAGATGTTCCTTAATAAAAATTATAAATATGAATGTTAAATGTATGTGATATTTTACAGATTATGATTTGACGTTCAGAATAAGAAGATGTGAATATTTGAAAATGACTAATCGGTAAATTATAAATATAAGGGTTATTTTTTACTTAATTTTTTTTAAAGTTTCGACCATAATATTTGTTTCAAAGTTTTTGGTTTGTAAATCAAATGTAGGAGCAAAATGAGGTTTATCGCGATGCCTATGACATCAATGATCACTACACTGTTGGGCTTAAAGCCCGTAGAGAGTACGGATAATTCCGCATGGGACTAACTAGAGAATAAGGGAGTTGCCACCCGATATGAGACATCGGGAATGATTGAAGGTTTCACTACACCCCTTGCAAGGTACGACCTTAAATCTGTTGGGATCAGAATGGTCCCTTACTGATGCCAGTATAATATTCATGCTCAAATGAGGTATCCTTATGTCTTACAATGCAAGATCACACAATTGCAATTTAAAATAACACACAATGTGCTAGCTTGAAAGTAAATGCGATATATAAACGTAGTATAAATGTACGAAATCCAAAATACATAAACTAAATTAGAACAATAATAAAAAGATAATGTAAATGATGAACATGTTGTTGGTTTCTAATTAGGTCCAGGATCGATAATAAGCATGAAAACATTGCGAATACACATCGACGAAGTTGCAGAATACTTACATCGATCGGTTGAGCGACGCGGCAAGCAACCGAACTCCAAAATCTGCTCACTGGTTGGCGTGAACTGCAGTTGGTGTGCTCACTGTTTTGGCTTCGATTTGGTTCCTTCGTCAAGCTCCAAGCTTCGTCGATCGGTTCCCGGCTCATGGGTGAGCTTCCCTATCACCTTCGCATGTCTCGTAAGTGTGCTAGCACTTGAGATTTTGCCACAAAATCCCACTCTTGGGCTTCCCACTGCTCGGTATTTTCAGCAAAACCAGAAGGTTTTTGGCCCATTTGGGCGTGAGCAAGAAGAGAGAAACGGGAGAGAGAGAGCTGTGAAATGTGTTCCAAATTTGTGTATCTTATACACACATTTGAATTTGCATTTCATTTCATGTGCATTTGGCTTTCAAAAGTCAAACAATAAAGCCCAACCACTCACACTCACATCATCAATCCATCAAGTTGTCAAGTCACATCACTCAAAGCTGTAGACACTGCATTTTTACATATAAGTCCGATGATGAGTCTCGTATGGAGACACTACCTTTTTGATTGTGAAAGCCGCGGGAAACGGACGTCGGAAGGGTAAAGTTGGAAATTGATATTTTGGTCGGATTTAACTCGTTTGTTTCGCTTCGGGTTCGCTTGTTGGACCTCTGTTTTAAAACACACCAAACCCATTAAAACATATCTCACAAATTAAATAATTAAAACATTTAAAATACATGTCACAAATAAAATTAAACCCAATTAAATTAAACTTAAATTAAATTAAATTAAATCACATTCACCAATTAAATTAAACTTGAAATTAAATTAAATTAAATTCTTATTTAAATAAAGCACATTCCTAATATAATTAAATCACCTTCCTAAATTAAATTACATCCCTTTCCTAAAATACATAAATCACTTCCCCAAATTAAAAGATTTCCTTATCACATACTAAATTAAAAGATATCCCTAATTAATACACAAATCCTATTCCTTCTCCAACAAGGTAAACCCCATCCATTGGCCTATAAAAATAACCCTTCTCCACACAAACCAAACCCGGGCTGGCTCCCAACTCTCATTCACGGCAGTGACACAAAAAATAACAAAAGAAGAAAACCCTAGGAGACCAGACGGCACAAACAAAACAACAAAAAATAAAGCCCATTGCGATAACCCTAAACTGCCTCATACTCACGTCCAGATCCCCCTTCAATTGATTGCCACCTGCCTTAAGCTTCATCAGCCCCCTTCACGCCTCAACTCCAGCGCACAAACCAGCTAAGACACACACGACAAACCCTTAAATCAAAACTATTAGCAGCTCACCGGCCAACCTTCACGCCTAGCATAACACCTGGCCCTCATCTTCACGCTAATTGCCCATTAGCCACAAATCAACCACCATCCATTCACTCTTCAACGCATCAAGCCATCACTCTCCACTCACAAACTCACGCTAATTGCCCACTAGCCACAAATCAACCACCATCCATTCAGTCTTCAACGCATCAAGCCATCACTCTCCACTCACAAACTCACGTTAATTGCCCTTGCACTGCCGCAAATAATAGCCTCTCATTCGGCCACTTACCCACTGCCCACAATAAACCCTTCACACGTCAGTCTCCTTGCTTCGTATCCTCTGCCCACTCACCGATTAACAGCCCCTTAATGCAAAGATCCTCCATAAATCCACAACTCTTCACGCAGCCCATAAGCATCTCCAACAGTGCCATATCAGCCAAAAAACTTAACCCACTGCCTCTTCACTTCAACAGCCACGAACCCTCTTCATCCACTAACAAACACACTGCCCCTTTACCGAAACCACTAAACAACAACAAACTAGCCCTCTAAAACCAACCCCAACACACGCGCATAACACACCTCTTTCACAGCCGCAAACTGCCCCAAAACACCACTGAAAACTACCGCAAAATACCCCAAAACAGTCCCCGAAACGACCAAAATAGTGACCAGAAAATACAACAAAAACAGCAGCGAAACGGAGTGAAAACAGCAGCCCAAACAGCGAAACAGCGAGGAAAAACGTTGGATTAGTGAACCAGAAAAGTTGCGGAACATCAACCCTTCCGACGGCCGTGTAACGCGCTTTCGAGAGACGACAAAAGAGGTTAGACCTGAGGGCACCTTTCTATTTATTACCTTTCGTTTATTTTTGTTTATTTTAATATATTATCGCATGAGAGTCGTTTGTTGAGGCATGATGTGAATTCCGGATGAGCGGAATGTGTGTTCCCTTTTGTGGTATATCGGATGGAAACCCGGACGTAAATTCCGTAGCCGAATCCAAATGGACGGTAGTGCGGTTTGCACTCGGGATACAATGCCACGTACCACTTGAGAGACACATATTTCGTTTCATCCAAAATTTGTATTTGAGCATGCTATAGTCTTTAGGTTATTTGTTTATTATTTAAAGCATGGTTTAATTTAGTTTGTTATTTATTTGTTAAAGCATGTTTAGGTTGTTCATTATGCATATTCTTAGTTTATGATGCGTTTGGGTGATGATTTATACATGTTGATTTAATGGTTCAATATGCTTGTTGTGTTACATTGCGTGAAGTTATTTGGATGAAAGCATGTTAGATCTAAGTACCCTTGAGCATGAATGTTGAATAGATTCGGTTAGTTTATTGCACAAATTATATCATCACAAGTGACATAAGTAAGGGACCATTCTGAACCCAACGGTTTGAGGTCTTCCCTTGCGAGGGGTGAGTGCGGCCTTAAACCTTTGTCCCAATTCACACTGGGTGGCGACTCCATGTTATATCTCCGGTTTAGTTCCCCGTGGACTATTCCGTATTCCTAACTAGGCCGCGAGCCTAGAACAGCGTCGCCGATTTCTGTTGTCTACAGTCTGGCGACTCCACTGGGGATAGAGAATCGGCCCCGAAATCATGTCTTGTGATGTGTATAATTTGTGCATTAGTTAACCGTTTCTATAGTGGGTTGAGGGAGTTCAATCAAAGGCATTGTCATAAACCCTCATGAGAACCATAGTTGTATATCCTATAAAAGTTGCCCCTTTATGCTTTTGATAACCACATGCATATTACATCTCATACATCGCACGCATCTCATGCATACACGCATCATGTTAACCTCTGTGTCTTAAAAGCCATCATAGATATCCGTTGGGTTAGAGAAGAAAAAAAAGAGAGAGAGATTTGTCAAAAAGAGTTTAGCAAACATGGATAGCGAGGAAAAGGAAATCGGGAAACAGAAAACCTTACGGCAAGGATATAAAGACCATTGGGGGGGCCTTCAAAAAAAAGAAAAAGAAAAAAATAAAGAGAAAAAAAAAAAAGAAGAGAAAAAAAAAAAAAAGAAAAAAAAAAAAAACGTTGTTTAGTCCTTAATAGTTAGACATAAGTCCGATGATGAAATTGATTGCTTTAGAGTGAAACTATAGAAACGATAAACCCTTGACATGCTTTTATCTGATGCTTTGATTAATTGATCTATGTTAGACTCGTAAGCACTTGATTATGGTTATTAGCAGTGAAAACCTGAGTAGTTAGCAAAGTGACTAGTCGAAGAAATTGTGGGTCGGTGAATGACCGTTTGCTTAGATGTCTATCTTGATTTGCTTATGTTATGATGTGTGGTATGGTTGAAAATAAAAGAAAAGTCTCTAAGGAAAAAATTTTGAACCACCTATAACCGATAAGCGTGAAGCTACCCATGGGCGAGTATTAGGACCACCATGAGGAGAAATGCTACCTTAAAGGGTAGGTGTGATGAAAAAGATAAAAAATGAGAGACAAAGGAAAAGAAAGAAAATCATACCACATTGAGCACAGAAAAGCAACTGCAGGCTTAATTGAGACATCTAGGTTGGTTTGACCCATCGATCCTAGTTTTTTGATGAAATCATTGAGTTGGCTTACCTGTGGATGAATCCGCGAAGGAACCTTTGCACACACACACTTTGAGTCTGGCATAGATCATTTATTCAAAGACTTGGATTTGAGTTGCATCGAATGTTTTGAAGGTTCTCTGGTTTCATTACTGAGCATTCTTTGAGGACAATGATATGTATAACTATTGGGACTATTTCGTAACATGTGATATAGCATATTGATATGGAAGGCCCCACCATGTGGTTCATCTTGACTAAATGCAAACAGCGGAGAACGGAAAGCTAAATCAAGACTGGGAGAGACCAGTTTACCACCTCGTGAATCCGGGACATAACAAGAAATGAGCCATGAGACTAGAGAGAATACTGTGCAATCACCTGGAGAACTGGCGGAAGACCTAACCCAACGGAATAAGGAAATTCATTAATGCATGCATGCATACATGTAACATATTCTGCATTCTTTTTGTGTTTGTTTCGTTTTGTATTCACAGGTTTTGAAGAAGAAAAAGAAAAGCGGCAAAGACAAGCCAATCAGAAGCGGCAACAGTACAATCAGTTTCAGAAATGAATCAGTTTTGGGGATGAGTCCCAGGGTTCAGGCCCATATCAGTTTCAGTCTTGGGGATGAGTCCCAGGGGCGAGGCCCATATCAGTATCAGTTTGGGGCGAGGCCCACATCATTCTGGGGGCAAGGCCCATATTATTATCAGCATCAGTTTTGCCGGGTATGGCACTCTGGGGGCGAGGCCCACATTATCATCAGCATCAATAGCAGGCTTGCCGGGTATGGCATTCTGGGGGCGAGGCCCACGTTGGTTCAGTATTAGTTCTGCTGGGTATGGCATTCTGGGGGCGAGGCCCACATTGGTTCAATATCAGTCTTGCCGGGTATGGCAATCTGGGGGCGAGGCCCACATTATTATCAGTATCAGTCTTGTCGGGTATGGCACTCTGAGGGCGAGGCCCACGTTAATTCAGAATCGGTCTTGCCGGGTATGGCACTCTGAGGGCGAGGCCCATATTAGCATCAGTTTCAGTCTTGGGGCGAGGCCCACATCAGTATCAGTTTGGGGCAAGGCCCACATCAGTATCAGTTCGGAGGGCCAGGCCCATATCAGCGTCAGTCTGGGGGCGAGGCCCACATCAATATCAGTTTGGGGCGAGGCCCACATCAGTACAAGTCTTGGGGCGAGGCCCACATCCGTATCAGTTTTGGGACGAGGCCCACATCAGTATCAGTTGAGGGCGAGGCCCACATCAGTATCAGTTGAGGGCGAGGCCCACATCAGTATCAATCTGGGGCAAGGCCCACATCAGTATCAGTTGGGGCAAGGCCCACATCAGTATCAGTTCGGAGGGCGAGGCCCATATCAGCGTCAGTCTGGGGGCGAGGCCCACATCAGTATCAATTTGGGGGTGAGGCCCACATCGGTATCAGTCTAAGGGCGAGGCCCACATTAGTATCAATCTGGGGCGAGGCCCTCATTAGTATCAGTTTGGGGCGAGGCCCACATTAGTATCAGTTCGGAGGGCGAGGCCCACATCAGCGTCAGTATGGGGGCGAGGCCCACATCATCAGTATCAGTCTGGGGGCGAGGCCCACATCATTATCAGATCAGTTTTCCAGGTACGGTACTCCGGGTATGGAGACATCAGATCAGTTTGCCAGGTACGGCACTCCGGGTATGGAGATATCAGATCAGCCAAGTACGGCACTCCGAGTATGAAGACATCAGATCAGTTCTGCCAGATATAGCATTCTGGGGGCGATGCCCACATAGCATCATATCAGTTTCTAGCGGGTATGGCATTCTGGGGGCGAGGCCCACATCACATCAGATCAGTTCTGCCGGGAATGGCACTCCGAGAATGGAAATATAGTCCGGGAATGGACAGCTCGAGAATGAGCATGCCAAGAATGGCATGCCAGGAATGGCACTTCGAGAATGGAGATAATGGAGATATAGTCCGGGAATGGACAGCTCGAGAATGAGCACGCCGAGAATGGCACGCCGGGAATGGCACTCCGAGAATGGAGATATAGTCCGGGAATGGACAGCTCTAGAATGAGCACGCCGAGAATGGCACGCCGGGAATGGCACTCCGAGAATGGAGATATAGTCCAGGAATGGACAGCTCGAGAATGAGCACGCCGAGAATGGCACTCTGAGAATGGAAGATCAGCATCAGCATCAGTTTGGCCGGGTATGGCACTCTGGGGGCGAGGCCCATAAGCATCTCCAACAGTGCCATATCAGCCAAAAAACTTAACCCACTGCCTCTTCACTTCAACAGCCACGAACCCTCTTCATCCACTAACAAACACACTGCCCCTTTACCGAAACCACTAAACAACAACAAACTAGCCCTCTAAAACCAGCCCCAACTCACGCGCATAACACACCTCTTTCACAGCAGCAAACTGCCCCAAAATACCACTGAAAACTACTGCAAAATACCCCAAAACAGTCCCCGAAACGACCAAAATAGTGACCAGAAAATACAACAAAAACAGCAGCGAAACGGAGTGAAAACAGCAGCCCAAACAGCGAAACAGCGAGGAAAAACGTTGGATTAGTGAACCAGAAAAGTTGCGGAACATTAACCCTTCCGACGGCCGTGTAACCGCGCTTTCGAGAGACGACAAAAGAGGTTAGACCTGAGGGCACTTTCTATTTATTACCTTTCGTTTTTTTTTGTTTATTTTAATATATTATCGCATGAGAGTCGTTTGTTGAGGCATGATGAATTTCGGATGAGCGGAATGTGTGTTCCCTTTTGTGGTATATCGGATGGAAACCCGGACGTAAATTCCGTAGCCGAATCCAAATGGACGGTAGTGCGGTTTGCACTCGGGATACAATGCCACGTACCACTTGAGAGACACATATTTCGTTTCATCCAAAATTTGTATTTGAGCATGCTATAGTCTTTAGGTTATTTGTTTATTATTTAAAGCATGATTTAATTTAGTTTGTTATTTATTTGTTAAAGCATGTTTAGGTTGTTCATTATGCATATTCTTAGTTTATGATCCGTTTGGGTGATGATTTATACATGTTGATTTAATGGTTCAATATGCTTGTTGTGTTACATTGCGTGAAGTTATTTGGATGAAAGCAAGTTAGATCTAAGTACCCTTGAGCATGAATGTTGAATAGATTCGGTTAGTTTATTGCACAAATTATATCATCACAAGTGACATAAGTAAGAGACCATTCCGAACCCAACGGTTTGAGGTCTTCCCTTGCGAGGGGTGAGTGCAGCCTTAAACCTTTGTCCCAGTTCACACTGGGTGGCGACTCCATGTTATATCTCCGGTTTAGTTCCCCGTGGACTATTCCGTATTCCTAACTAGGCCGCGAGCCTAGAACAGCGTCGCCGATTTTTGTTGTCTACAAAAGCGACAAGTGATTTGACGCTTGACGCGACTAGCGATTTGACGCTTGATTTGACGTGCCGCACTCGAATTCGAAATGCAAATGCGCTCGCAAATAATCTCGGGTTCGCTAATTCTAAATTAACGAACTTTCCGTCGCGTCGTAATTAAATGATTACGCCTAGCGAAGTCGCTAACGAATTAATTCTAAATTAATTCGCTCGCCCGAATTAAAATCTAATTTTAATTCCGCGTCGAAATCTAATTTCGCTTAATATATCAAATATATTAATTAATCGATTAATTCCAAATTAATCATTATCTCTCTTTAATGTATATTTTATCCCTGATAAAATATCTCTGCAATTAATCCCATATTAATTTTTTCTCTCTTCTAATTAATCCCAGATTAATATAGAGTGCGAGTTATACGTCATCGGTGAATCTTTGGGAAGCGACCCATGAGATCCCCAGATATGTTGGCAGTAAATTCGGTCGTCGGACTATCCGAACACGTAAGTACCTCTTACTACGTTTATACCGAATTACAAGACAAGGTTGGCCTCTAGCAAAACGCCATGCCTCCTCAATTTTCCGGAAACATCCTTACATGAATAAAGGATCTGTATCAAGCGTAGTATACAGTAGTATTGTGTATTTATGTCCAGCATCAGATGATCACGTGCTAGGCCTGGGGCTGGAATTGTGTCTGCCCCGTATGAAGCACATGTCGGATGTCTGGTGACTAGTCTCTATATCGGATAACTATGACCAAGTCATATTATCCCGATGGCTGCAGCACTTAAGAGAACCAGTACCGTATCCTATGTGACCATCATCTCCATATGAATGGAGTCATACTTCCTTCTTGACATCACACCCAACACACTACGATTCTCGATATACCCAGAATCGGCGTACACAGAAACCGGTTAAAGCCCTGGACGACCTCAACCAATGTATATTGATTGTCGTATGCATTAGCGGTGCAAGTCTCAGATTAAAACCAAATACACATACCCTGATTTCGGACTTCCATAGACACATAGTCATACTACCAATGGAATTCTGAGGGGGTCTTATCTAGAGTGAAGTTGTTTCCCGTACCATCGGTAAAACACAACCTCCTATTACACTTGCATGAGTATCCTATACCCAAATATATGAGAACTATGTCGTTGTTCTCTCACAAACGCGCACAAGTGTAATACTAGTCTTTTACGTATTTATCGATGTCCAATCTCGATAATACTCTGACTAGGGATATTTAATGATTTATCCTTCATGGACTGATACTGTCTCATATCATTCTCTGACCAGGAACAAATCATAGGGACCTCTAATCATTTATACATCTAGGTGATCTAATCACAAATGATAAGAGTGCAATCTCATTTGTCACATAGTTAATTTGTACAACAACACCGTGATCTGTACAAATAGTGACGCTATGGGTCATAATTGTCCAGCACATGTTATAGCAATAGACAACAAGGCTGATAAATTAGTGTAAAACATGCTCTTAGTGGGCCTGGTCTCAGAGAGGCCTGGCCAAATGTAACCATGGTCTGCTGGATATTTCTGTCAATGTCCGGCCAGACTCGCTGGAAGTCCGACTGGCTGTGATGTGTATTCCAGAAGAATATAACCACAATAACAACGAAATGAACACTATTACCAGTATCAAATAGTGTGTATACAGTGGGCTTAGCCTCAGAGATGCCTATCCGGATGTGACATATGAGTCTAATCGGACTTATGGAAAGTCATGACTGATATTCCCTACAATCTAGAGGCATATAATCATTATAACAGTATCAAATTATCAAAAATGATAAACAATCACCTAAAGCAGTTTTAAGTGATCCAAATAATATATAGATTCTAAAGTATGCATAACGATAACAAATCAAAGGAATGACCATCCTCCCCATGGTATGTGGAATTGTATCCCAAGTGTAGACCATACTACCGTCAATTAAAATCGGCTATGGAACCCATGTCTGGGTTTCCATCCGATATACTATTGGGGAATCATTCAGCCGAATATAGGTATGTCTCGGGAATTCTGACCGGATCTTTGATAGATCAGGCTGGATATCCTTCATGGACCAGAAAGTAGAATAATAATAAATATATGCTTGAACATCGAATCTAACTACTATAATGACAAACATTAAAATGAATAACTATTAAAAGAACTATGCATGCAAATGGTTAATAAATTACATTATGACAATGTATACATCAAGCAAAATAGGTAAACAAAGACTATTGATAGCCTGGCTTCGGGGAAGTCTGGCCGGATGTGATATTCATATGACGGACATGTTGTGCATATCTGGCCGAATGTATCTTAATGTCGGCTGTAGATATTGTGTTATAGAATTTGGAAAACTAAATAGGGTGCCCTCACGTCATATCTTTGCTTGCAGTTTCGGCTCTAGAATGGTCTCTAAAGTCTGATTGGTTGCTGGATTCATACTGAAAATGAAAGAAAACTTCCAAGGATTTATGGGAATGTCTTCACCGTTTCTCTCTCTAGTTTCATGATCTCACTGTTTTTGCTCAAAGTTCTCCCTTAAAGGTTCTTAGTCCAATCCCCTCTTTTAGGTGAAATAAGTCTTATTTATATAGTGACTGAATTGGTTCTAGAAATGAGAGGGATATGCATGATCCTTCCCATCTCTATTGTCTGTCTATAATGGTTATCAATATGTTGTCAATTACAGCTTGATGTACATCCGGCCGGATGTGTATTTTGAAATACATGTCCGGACGAACTTAATCTAGCCCGTGGATCAGTATTCACGATCAACACGTGCGTTTGACCACTTTAATGCATGTCGATCGGTTATTAAATTTAGATTTTTTTCCGACCGGACTCAATCAAATCCCGTGTCTTCAGTAACTACAATCTGCTCACTCAATGACAGTTGTGTTTGTCCGGCCAGATTTAGGGTTTTCAAGGTACATCCGGCCAGAGTTTAAGATTGTTTTAAGAGTTTATACATTGTAATTCTAAGTGCAAGTTTTAGAGCGCATTTGTGGATAGCATTCTGCTAGTGATTCCAAAGTTTAAGATTGTTTTAAGAGTTTATACATGCTCGTTTTTTAAGATCAGAATTTTTTGCAAAATCCATTTTATTTCTTTATTGAATGAGTCATTACATGATGAGGAGAAAGAACATGGATGCAAATGCAATAATTTGAAACTTGGTCAGTGCATGTTTGAGGCTTTTTCAGGATTAGGTATTCTGCCAGCATCGATCAAGTCTTGAATCTCATGCTTTAGGCAGTTGTAGTTATCAGTGTCATGACATTTTTATTTGGTGGAAACGGTAGTATAGGTTCAGGTTTAGATAACGAGGTATTAGATTTGGCAATTGTTTTTTATCCAGAGATTTTAATAGTTATTATCTCTTAAGCTCATCCAAAATCTTAGACATTGGTTCTCGTAGGTCAGAAAAATATCATTTTCGGATGGTGTCCATTTATTATATTCCATAACTTGAGCCTCTTCCATTATTCTTCTTCTATTGTTCTCGGCCCCGCTCCTCCAGCCTGGCGTTAAGCTTGTGCCTCATTTTCTCAATGATTCTAAGCACTTTGGAATCTACATTGTTATGCACTTCAGTCCATGATGTATGAGATATTGTCAAGTCGGTAATTACATTGGTCAAATTTTATAGTTGTTCTGCCATTTTGGTCACAGTTTTCTCCAATTAATCTCAATAGGAACTATCACTGCTGGTCATTTTTGAGTCTGCTAGCTATTTCTTAATTAGTCTGTCTTGCTCTCTAACCTAACAGGCCATTATGATGGCTGCATCACAAAGTGTTAGTATGATACATGTATGCATGCAATGCCTGAGATGCATGAAATGTATGGTGTGCTCAAACATCAACATATATCCTTCCAACCTTATTCTTTCCACACATGAGGTAAGGTCGTATTTGCCATAGGTTTGGCTTAACGGGGATACATAAGCTCATTCTCTCCTATGTTACAAAGGGTAAACCTTGGCTACCTTAATTCTGTTTCATCATTAAAACAAATGCCGCATATTTACATAAATGACTAAGCCAAATATGGGGATCATACATTATTTGAAAATGACAGATTGTATCCTTAGTAATCTCGGTTATTTTAGGATGGGCTTAGAAATATTTAGGAATATCCAAATGGGCAAAAATAAGGCATACCCTTTCTGGATGAAAGCCAATATAGGTATCAGACTCATGTTTCTACACTTTTGGATCATAACTAAACGTTTTAGGCCCATCAAGGTTTACATATGTGGTAGTTCGTTGTCATTTCGAAGTATTTGGCCTAATTATCATGAAATGCAAACTTGTCCCTTATGAAAATGCCCAACAAGTTTACATTCCACGGCAAGAGGTCCAAATAACTTCAAACCACGACAAGAGGTCCAAATAAATTCAAATGATTAGGGGCCAAACAAATGGATAATGGTGGCTTCTATAGGATAACACATATACGCTTTCATGTGGGCTTAAAAGGGTGAGGCTTAGGCTCTTATCGGCGAAGAGTTATTCACAACTAGGTCTCCATACTCAATGGTCCAATCGACCAAGTGAACGTACCAATTTTATACTTAAAGACATGAAGGATTGTCCACAACTAGGTCTCCCTACTCAAAGGTATGATCGACCAAATGAACATACCTTTATGCTCAAGGGTACGTGTCAATTAGTGATGGTTAAAAAAGATCTCCCTGCCTTGAGTGAAAATGACTTCTTGATATGTAACACCATCGGGGTTAAAAAAGATATGCAAAAGATGAAGACATGGTTCTCATCAATCTCGTCATAAATATTACAAGGAATTTTTTCGGAGCCGATCCTATATCCCTAATGGAGTTTCCATCCGTAGGAGCAAAGTGGGGTTTACCACTATGTTTATGACGTCGGCGACCACTACACTATTGATCTCGTAGCCCGTAGAGAGTATGGATAATCCCGCGGTGGGACTAACTATAGAATAAGGGAGTCATCATTCTGTATGAGACACCGGGAATGATTTAAGACTGCACTACACCCCTCACAATGTCCGACCTTAAATCCGTTTAGGTTCGGAATGGTCCCCTTACTGATGCCAATATAATATTCACGCTCAAAGTATATATCATTTTTTATTATAATGCAAGATCAAACAATTACGATTTAAAGTAACACATAAGGTGCAAGCATGAAAGTAAATGCGATATATAAAAATAGTATAAATATACAAAATCCAAAATACATGAACGAAATTACAACAACAATAATAAGATAATTAAAACGGTGAACTTGTCATAGAAAAATATAACAAGGCTAATATAGTAGAGTAAAACATGCTCTCAGTGGGCCTGGCCTTGGAGAGGCCTGACCAGTTATAGCCATGGCCGGTCAAATATTCTTATCAATGCCCGTCCAGACTCGCTGAAAGTCCGACTGGTTGTTCTGTGTATTCCAGAGGTATATAACCACAATAACAACGAAAAGAACACTATTAGCACTATTAGATAATATGTAAGTAGTGGTCCTGGCCTCAGAGAGTCCTGGTCGGATCTTATATAGGAATCCGACCGAACTTATGGAAATTCATGCCGGATATTCCATGCAATCCAGAGGCATATCATCATTATAACAGCAAGTAAATCATCACAAATGATAAACAATCATCTAGAGCAGTTTTAAATGATCTAAACAATATATAGGTAGTAGTATGGCTAAAATAATATTCCAAAACATGCACAACGACAACGAATCAAAGGAAATTGCCATCTTTCCCATGGTACATAGAATTGTATCCCAAGTGCGGACCATATTATTGTCCAGTTGGAATCAGCTATGGAACTTATGTTTGGATTTCCATCCAATATAGCATTGGGGAATCATATGGCCAAATATAGGTATGCCTTGGAAATTCCTGCCAGATCTATAATAGATCAGGTCAGATATCTTTCACGGACCATAAAATAGAATAATCATAATAACATCCTTGAACATCAGATCTAACTACTATACGAAAAATATTAAATCGAATAATTATTAAAAGAACTACGCATGAAAATGGCTAATAAATTACATGATGGAATGGTATACATGAAGTAAAATACATAAACAAAGACTATTGATATGATATGGGGTGCATATCCCCTGGATTGGCTTCGGGGAAGCCTAGCCGGATGTGATATTCATATGACAGATATGTTATACATATTCGACCGGATGTATCTTAATGTTGGTCAGAGATATTGTGTGACAGAATTTGGAAAACTAAATAGGGTACCCTTAGGTCGTACCTTTGCTTGCTGTTTCGGCTCTGGAGCCGTCTCTAAAGTCTTGTTGGTTGCTGGATTCATACTAAAAATGACAAAAAACTTCCAAGGATTTATAACAATGTCCTCGCTGTTTCTCTCTGTCAAGTTTCAAGATCTCAATATTTTTCTCAGAGTTCTACCTCAAAGATTCTAGGTCCAATTCTCCATTTTAGGTGAAATAAGTCATCTATATATAGTGAGTGAATGGGTTTTGGAAATGGAAGGGATAGACATGATCCCTTCCATCTCTCATGTCTGTCTATAACAACTGTCAATCTATTGTCAGTTACACCTCGATGTACATCCAGCCTATGAATCAAGTCTTCACCATCAATACGTGTATTTGAGCACTTTAATGAATGTCCGGCCGATTATTAAATTTGAATTTTATGTCTGGACGAACTTAATTAGATCTCATGTCTTCAGTAACTAACAATCTGCTTACTCAATGACAGTTGTGTTTGTTCGGTCGGATTTAGGATTTTCAAAGTACATCCAGCCGGAGTTTCTGATTGGAGAGAAAATTGGCCAGATATAGGTGATGTCCGACAGACTTTTGATGGTATTCCCTGAAGTTCTTTTCCTTCACGACATTCATCCTTACATCAATGATATGCAATTTTCTTTCTTGAAAACTTTATATTTTAGAAGATATTTAGTTTTTAAATTTAAAATTGAAAAAAATAATCCACATTTTTTTCCATAAACTTGACTTTTTTTATTATTTTTATTATTTTTTTTTGTCATAAACTTGTTTTTATTATTTCATTTTGTTTGGTATATTTATGTTATTTGACATATATATGGACTAAATATGAAGAATATTATGAGCTTAAATTAAATTAAAAGACCTACTATGATTTTGATCATTTTAGGGAAAACCCTATCCAACCCAACTCATATCCAAATTCTTATAAATAATGCTTATAATTGAAACTTGGTAACCATTTTTGCAAGGAAATATGCCGAATCTATTCTATTTTCTATTGGTTTGCTTCCTTAATTTTTACTTCTTTCGTCACATTATACTTCATTATACGTTTGATTTGTTTTTTTTTAAGGTTATTTTTAATCTTGATTTATGCATAAGACACTATAAGAAACAGGTTCTTTAGTGTCCAAAGTTTTAGCGTCGCCGTAAAAATCATTGCCACATATATATTTAGCGTCGTCAGAACCTTGCAATGCTAAAAGTAACAACATATTACGTCGTAGGGATCAACGATGCTAAAAGTACAACATTTAGAGTCGTCATAGGACATTCGATACAAAATGTTAACAGTTAACATCACAATAAATTTTTCGACACTAAATATCAACCTTTAGTGTCGAATAAAGGTTGTGACGTTAAATGTCATAATTTCAATGTCGCTACCTATAGTCGACGCTAAAGGTTACAGCCTTTAGCGTAAAATACTTAACTTCGACGTAAAAAAGTCATAATTTAGCATCGCAATATATATTCTCAACGTTAAATATTGTACGATTTAGTGTCCTGTATATGTTGTGATGCTAAATATTATACATTTAATGTCGCTATTGATACCAGCGACGTTAAAAAGTCGGCAAAAAGAAAAAACAGCAACCCAAACGCCTTCTTTTATTTATATTCATTCTTCTAATTCATTTTTCTTAATTACCCATTTAAAAAAAATACACATATATATTGTAGTAATTAATGTATGTATTTTCTCTAATGTATCACTAAATCTCCTAAAATTAGAGTTTAGAATTTAATTAGGTAAATATTTTATTTTATGAATTTAGCTAATTAATTAAGGTATGTATTTTAGTTTAAAGTTTATTATTATTATTATTATTATTATTATTATTATTATTAATATTATCATTATTATTATTATTATATTATCGATATTTTTGTTGATATAGACAGAACTTGGATGAGTGTGCCCAATAGATTGAATATCAAATACCATAAATGGGTGGAAGAATTTATGGAAGCAGCAAAACGAGTTGCTGATATGGAAGATCATGTGCGTTGTCCATGTAATAACTATTTGAATAGGAGAATGGAGCATTTGAGCTGAGTTATAGATCACTTATATATGCCAGGAATTTCAAAGACCTATCAGACATGAGTTTACCATAGAGAAAATTACAACTCTATCTCCCAGTATACCATTCAGAAGCTAGTATCAGTTATCACGAGTATCGTCAAGAAAATGATGATGATTATATGATTGTTGCTTTGCATGACTTGCAGGGTTCGATATTTGGCGGAGAAACATCACATCCAAAGGAGAATGACAAACACAAAATATTTAATTAGTTACTTGAAGAAGGTAAAAAGATATCGTTTGATGGTGCTGGCATGTTGACTTTGAACTTTATTGTCAAGCTACTCCACATTAAAGTAAGTAATGGAATGACCAATAAACACATTGATATGATGTTAGAGTTGCTTGGATAGATGTTACCAGCCGTCATAGAATTTCCAGAATCATATTACAGGCGAAAAATGTTACGTGATTTTTTATTGTGGTATAAATCGATACACACATGTAAGTATGATTGTGTATTATTTCATGCAAAGTATGAACTCCTTGAGAATTGTCCAATATATGGTGAAAATAAGTATAAGATCCGTCATACTTAGAAGAAAATGCCTTACAAAGTGTTGATTTATTTTCCATTGACACATAGACTATAAAGATTGACTATGTCACGACACACCGCATCTGCAATGAGATGGCATCATGATAAGAGAGTTGGTGATAAGGGCGTTATTAGAACCTTACTGATGCAACTGAGTTAAAAAACTTTTATGATATGCACCCAGAATGATATTGTCAGTATTCAGCTTACATGAGATTACATTGATGCTATTGATGTCATCAAAAACATGGATGACGAATAAGAAGAAGAAGAAGAAGAAGAAGAAGAAGATGACGACTAAGAAGTAGATGTAATCAAAGACGAGTTTACATCGGACGATGAAATCGAGTCGACATTAAATAGTGATTAGGCTATTTGTACATTATATAGATTTTGCCAAAGTTTAAATAAAAAATTTAACATGTTGTAATATGTTATATTTTTTTTTTAAAAAAATATTTAGTTAGTGACGCAAAAAAATGGAGGGAAATCAAAAATTTAAAGTTTTTATTTTCAACATTTAGCGTTACTATATCGATATGGAGACGCTAAAAGTAAAACATTTGACAAGTTTTAGCGTCGTTCATAAAACAACATCAGATCAACCATGCACATATCTCTCTCTACAAACTCGCCCTCTCTATCATGCTATGCATCCCTCTCTCAGGTAATTTTAATTTATTTTGGCAAAAATGTTATGGGTTTATTGTGATTTTTTTCCTAATTAAACTTAGGGTTGTATGGGAATTTTAGAAACTCCCATAAAATCTTAAACACTTTGTGTGCTTGAGGCAAACAACCTAGTTTGGTGTCTCATTTGAAACACTTAATAGTGCCTTAAATGAAGCACTATGAGTGCCTCATTTCATGAACTGCCCCTGCCTAAAAAGTGCCTCATTGAGGCATTGCAGTGCCTCATTTTAAGGTACGCATGTGTATTGTTATTTTTTTTCATTTCCATATTTAACGTAACTGATGGTTTATTTTTTTCCTAGATGGCTCCCGGACAAATGCAAGAGACCCATTCCATCCACCGACAGTTTGGCAGGTTCCACCTCTCAGCCACTTGCTCAAGCCCCTCACCCAACACCTACAATCAGACTATTGCGCAGTGTGACGATCCTTATCAGTATACGTGTTGGACGAATATATTGGAACAGACACGCCATAGCTTTTTCACGGTCTTGTCAGTAAGTATCATTTTAAGCATCAATTTATTTTTTATTTTTTAAATGAAACATTTAATTAATGTGTTTTTATGTGTGCATGAGTGGTTCAACGTTGACTTGACCGTTATGAATATGGTCTAGTACGTCGATCACTACATGGGCAAGACATATTCAAACTACCGTACGAAGAAACTCAAGCCTGTTTTCTACGAGCATGGTGCAGATAATACTTCGGTCTATCGGCCGCATGACATCGGTGAGGAGGAATGAGAGTATCTTTGCTCCATGTGGGGTTCATATGACTACGCGGTAAATTTTAAATTTCCATAATATTTCATTGTATAGTCTTTTTAAAATAAAATAACGATTAACTTTTTTTTTTTTGTTGAAAATTTGTGAGCGGAACAAGGTGTACCGACATAATCTATGGTTCAACTATGTTGGAGGCTCAAAGCCGTTTTCTGCGCATCACGAGGAACACTCCGAGGTAAGTGGACATACGTTTACTTAATGACTGATTAATTACATATATATTTTAATAATATTTTATGATTTAAAAAATTTTAAATTTTTTTAGCGTCACCTTATCTTACTTTGGCGTTGACAAGGCAAATGTTGACGCTGAGACAAATGGGCGATGCAGAAATATTTAATGTCATCGAATATTTTTCAACGTTAATATTTTTCGACGTTAAAATTTTTCATCGACCAATCTTTAGCATTCATTTTACGCTGAAAAACCAAATTCTTGTAGTGTGATTTTGGACATTACAAACTAACAATTATGAATCTTACATTATAGGAAAAAATGCAGATGATAAAAAAATGCAGATGATAGCAATAGATGAATATGAAAAACTAAACTAATACTCTAAGGGTGTGTTTGTTTTACCATAAAAATTTTTTAGAAAAAGAAATTGTATTCATTTTATGGTATTTGAAATACTTATGAAAAATTTGGTTAATATAAAATATTTTCTAATTAAAAGAAAAGTTTATTCTTAGAAAATAACTTACATAATATAAATCTGTAAGTCATTTTACATAAAATAATTTTTTCTCTTCTCCAAGTTTCTATAAGTTGCTTCTAATTAGGGATGACAAAATTCAGACATAGATCCTCATATATCCAAGTTTGCATACGTTTTAATTGATCTAGATTCGTATTCGCATCCAGAAAAAAAGTATCCGGACCTGGACCTAAATATACATGATATGGATATATGTAGACTCGGTGAGTCCGGAAACCTAGATTTCTTTTTTTTTTTCCCACTTATATTCAATTTTTAATTTTTAAATTACATGATTTTATATTTATTACTAATTTTTAGTTTCATTTTTTTTGTATTTTATATTTTAATTCAATTATATTATATTTGTATTTAATTTTTAATTTTTAATTTTAAAGATATAAATTAATAAATATTCCGGATTCGGATCCGTACCTGGAATTTTGCTAAGTAGTCTGAAAATTTTTAATATCTATATGGATCTAGACTGGACTAGATATTTTTACCATCCCTAATCAGTAATTTCCTAAAAAAATACTGGACGTATTAAATATCTAAAAATATTTTTCGAAATTTTTGTTGAGACAATAACCAAATCCCGAAAATGATTTTTATATAAAATATTTAGTTATAAAAATCATTTTATTACGAAACAAACAATCCAAACTTAACATTACGGACGGGTTTAATTACTGTTTGTTGGAAAAATGCTTATTTATAAGCATTTTGAGGCTCAATTTTAAGCATGGTCCACTTCGTGTTAATGGTTGTTATTGAATGATTCGGATACTCCTCCGTGAGTACTTCGAAATGGTATATTCATATGCTTAAAATGGTGCTTGGGTGAATGAGAAATTGTTGCTCAAAGTTCACAATTTTCAAGCCTTTTGTAATTCCATAACAGCTAATTTAATTAGCTTGGTGGTTACAAAGTTTATTAGCTTGGTGGTTATATAGTTTATTTTAATTTCCATTAGTGCTAATTTAATTAGCTTAGTGGTTACAATAATGTGTAACATCTCCCATTATGAAATTTAATTGGCAAGTTAATTTCTATTAATTGAGATGTGTTTTTCTTTTCCTATATAAACAACATCAGTTCTTGTTTTCAAGATATGAAATAGAAAATAGAGAAAGACATAGCACACACACGAAAGATCATTTTCTTTGTTTTGTTAAAAGGAGAGTTCAAACACTTTGTGGTTCGTTGGATACGAGTCTGGTGGTGCCCTTTCTCGTACGTTTCCGTTGTATCCTGGGAAACAATCGTCTCACGTTCTACTGCACCTACGGTAGGGGACGAATTTGTTTTAAGGATATTGTTGTTTTACAACAAGCCTCGGGAAAGTTCTGATTTGCCTCAGCATCAGCATCTGCCACACATCCTCCGCCTCAGCTTCAGCTTCAGCCTCAGCTTCATCTTCTGCCTCTGCCTGACTCAGCATCTGCCAACAGCCTCTGCCTCAGCATCAGCATCTGCCAACAGCCTCTGCCTCAGCTTCAGCCTCTGCCTCAGCTTCATCTTCTGCCTCTGCTTTCAGCCTCAGCCTCTGCCTTCAGCCTCTGCCATCTGCCTCTGCCTCTGCTCATCAGTCCCTGCCTCCGCTTTCAGGGTCTGCCGTTAGGGTCTGCTCCGAGGATAATAATTATAATTGTAATTTTGTCATATTCGGATTTCCCAATTACCGTGTATAATAATGTAATAATTGTTATCTACAGTCTTAAAAAAAATTCGACTCTGTGGATATGGAAATCAGTCCAAACACAGTAGATCCGAATATGGCAGCCTCTTCGGCTGGCCAGAATGTTGTGGCAGCCCCCGTGGCTGACCAAAGTGCAGTGGCAGCCCCTTCGGCTGGCCAACTTGCATCAGCCTCTGGGCTTAATATGGCAGCCGTTGTGGCTGGCCAAGGTATTTCTGCCTCAATGGCTAGACAACCTGTTGGACATGTGAGCCATGTCAATCCTGCTGCGGAAAAACCTGAAAAATTCAGTGGTCAGAATTTCAAAAGGTGGCAACAGAAAATGTTCTTCTACCTGACCACGTTGAACCTTTCGAGGTTTTCTAAAGGAAGATGCTCATGTACCCAAAGAGGTGAGATTGATATCCAAGTCATCAGTCCATTGAAGCTTGGAAACATTCTGAATTCCTATGTCGGAATTATGTGCTGAATGGGCTAAGTGATTCCTTGTACAGTGTGTACGCTGGAATGAAAACAGCTAAAGGGCTTTGGGAATCTTTAGATCGAAAATATAAAACTGAGGATGCCGGTACTAAGAAATTTGTCGTAGGCCGTTTCCTAGAGTTTAAAATGATTGATTCCAAAACTGTGATAAGCCAAGTACAAGAACTGCAGATTATTCTAGCAGAAATTCATGCTGAGGGGATGAGTTTAAGTGAAACCTTCCAAGTAGCCTCGATAATTGAGAAACTACCACCTGGTTGGAAAGATTTCAAGAATTATTTAAAGCATAAGCGAAAAGAAATGAGCATTGAAGACTTGGTTCTTAAGCTAAGAATTGAGGAAGATAACCGAGTTTCTGAAAAGAGAGGAATGACTCATGAGGCCAAAGCAATGTTGTCGAACATGGCCATAAGAACAAGAACCTCAAGAACAAAGGGTCAAAGATGGGCCCTAAAGGAGGAGTTTCCAGAAATCAAAATTTCAAGGAAAATGCTTCAACTGTGACAAAATGGGTCACAAGTCTTCTGAGTGCAGACTGCCGAAGAAGAAAAAGAAACAAGAGCTAATGTGCTAGAAAACATGACTCAAGATGTTTCAGACATTAACCTTTCTGCTGTGGTTTCTGAGGTGAATCTGGTGGGTTCTAACCCAAGAGAGTGGTGGATTGATACTGGTGCCACTCGACATGTATGCTCAGACAAGAGCATGTTTTCTTCATTTGAGCCTGCTGAAAATGGGGAAGAAAAGATATACATGGGAAATTCAGCAACATCTGAGATAGAAGGTCAAGGAAAGGTGATTCTGAAGATGACCTCTTGGAAAGAGTTGACTCTGAACAATGTTCTGTATGTACCTGAAATACGGAAGAATCTTGTGTCTGGATCGCTTCTGAACAAGCATGGATTCCGGATGGTGTTCGAGTCTGATAAAGTAGTTTTGACTAAAAATGGGATGTATGTGGGAAAAGGGTATGTAACTGATGGGCTTTTAAGCTCAATGTAATGGTTGTTAAACCCAAAAATATCAATAAAGCTAGTTCTTCTGCTTATATTGTTGAGTATTCTAATCTTTGGCATGGTAGATTAGGACATGTTAATTTTAATTCATTGCGAAAGTTAATTAACATGAATCATATTCCCAATTTTAAAATTGATAACAAACATAAGTGTGATACTTGTGTTGAGGCAAAACTAACAAGATCATCTTTTCATAGTATTGAAAGAAACTTTGAACCACTTGATCTAATTCATACCGATGTATGTGATTTTAATTCAATACAATCGAGAGGCGGTAATAAATATTTTATTACCTTTATTGATGATTGCACAAGATTTTGCTATGTGTATTTAATGAAAAGCAAGGACGAAGCTATAGAGAAATTTGTTCTCTATAAGAATGAAGTTGAGAACCAACTGAATAAAAGAATATTAAGAAGTTAAGAAGTGATCGTGGTGGTGAGTATCTTTTCCCTTTTGAATCACTTTGTGAACAAAATGGAATCATACATCAAACCACATCTCCTTATTCGCCTCAATCCAATGGGATTGCGGAACGTAAGAATCGTACCTTGAAAGAGATGATGAACGCTATGTTAATCAGTTCTGGCTTACCTCAGACTATGTGGGGAGAAGCTGTCTTATCAGCTAATTACCTTTTAAATAAGGTACCACGGAAAGAAGCAGGGAAAACTCCTTATGAAATGTGGAAAGGAAGAGTACCTTCCTATAAATTCCTTCGAGTGTGGGGGTGTCTTGCCAAGGTAGTCATTCATCCACCTAAAAAGGTGAAGATAGGACCAAAAACTGTGATTGCATTTTCATAGGATATGCACATAACAGTAATGCTTATCGATTTCTTGTGCATGAGTCTAATGTACCAGATATTCACAAGAATACGATAATGGAATCGAGGAATGCATCTTTTTTCGAATACGTTTTTCCTTGTAAAACTAATTCGAATTCAGATGTGCACAAAAGGGCACATGAGACTATCATTGAAGATAGTCAGGACCGAGAACAAATTAATGTTCCAGAGGATCAACAAGTTGTTGAACCTGAACTAAGACGTAGCAAAAGAGCTAGAACGGAAAAATCATTTGGTCCAGATTTTCTGACATTCTTATTAGAGAATGATCCTCAAAGCTATAACGAAGCTGTAAGGTCAGCTGATGGTGCCTTGTGGAAAGATGCCATCAATAGTGAAATTGAATCCATCTTACAAAATCACACCTGGGAGTTAGTGAATCTTCCTCCAGGATGTAGACCTTTAGGGTCCAAGTGGATTTTCAAAAGGAAAATAAAGGCAGATGAATCAATTGACAAGTACAAAGCAAGACTTGTAATTAAAGGTTATAGACAACGTGAAGGTCTTGATTACTTTGATACTTATTCTCCTGTAACGAGAATAAATTCCATAAGGATGATACTAGCGATTGCAGCTTTGCGCAATCTTGAGGTACATCAGATGGATGTGAAAATAGCCTTTCTGAATGGAGATTTAGATGAAGAAATCTACATGGAACAACCTGAAGGCTTTATAGCTCCAGGACAAGAAAAGAAAGTCTGTAAGTTAGTTAAATCCTTGTATGGATTGAAACAAGCCCCGAAACAGTGGCATAAAAAGTTTGATGACACCATGTTGGCAAATGGTTTCAAAATCAATGAATGTGATAAATGCATTTATGTCAGAGAGACAGAAGTTGGCTATGTCATTTTATGTCTCTACGTTGATGACATACTGATTGTCGGGAGTAATGTCAAAATGGTGAAATCTACCAAGAATATGCTGAAATCCAAGTTTGACATGAAAGACATGGGTCTTGCAGATGTCATTCTGGGAATAAAGATCTCGAGAAGTCCAGATGGACTTATTCTTGATCAGTCACACTATGTGGACAAAATTCTTGGTAAATTCAACAATGATGATTCAGCTGTGGCTAGAACTCCTTAGATGTGAGTTTACACCTATCAAGAATAGGGGAGATGGTATATCTCAAGTAGAATACTCTAGAGTGATCGGGAGTTTGATGTATCTATCGAGTTGTACAAGGCCTGATATAGCCTGTACAGTAAACAAGCAGCAGATATACGAGTAATCCAGGGGTTGATCACTGGAAAGCAATAGTGAGAGTACTTAGGTACTTACGTTTTACTCGTAATTATGGGTTGCACTATCATAGATATCCAGCTGTAGTCGAAGGATACAGTGATGCTAATTGGATATCTGACATGAAAGACTCAAAGTCTACTAGTGGTTATGTGTTTACACTAGCAGGTGCAGCTATATCATGGAAATCCTCCAACAGACTGTGATAGCCAGATCTACAATGGAATCAGAATTCATTGCATTAGACAAGTGTGCTGAAGAAGCAGAATGGCTTCGAAATTTTCTAGAGGATATTCCAAGTTGGCCTAAGCCAGTGCCAGCAATTTGCATTCATTGCGATAGTCAATCTGCAATTGGAAGGGCACATAACAATATGTATAATGGTAAGTCTAGACATATTCGTCGTAGACACAATACCGTTAGACAATTACTCTCTACTGGAGTTATTTCGATTGACTATGTAAAGTCAAAGGATAACATTGCGGATCCGCTAACCAAAGGGTTAAATAGAGAGTTAGTTGTGAAATCATCGAGGGGAATGGGACTGAAGCCCATTAGATAAATGTTTATTACGAAGGAAAACCCAACCTTGTTGACTGGAGATCCCAAGATCTAGGTTCAATGGGACAACCTACTCGTAAAAGACATAATTGGATCACTGTGGGGGGTTACCCTCTAGTCCATTCCTATGATGAAATGAAACAGTGATGCTCGTATGGATAGAGGTTAAGCAAAAGCTTTTAATGATTCTTATGCGTCGGGAATCCGAGCAGAGTATTACGAGATACTCTTAAATAAGAAATCACCTATGTGAGAGAGAAGTGGGGCCGCTTCAAAGGGAATTGTACGGGGCACAATTTTAGAAACTCTTGCAGAACCAGGTAGATGTTCATGGCCAAAATGAACATAATAATGAGAACTCAAATGTGTAGGTAAAATATCTGTGTGATATGTGTTCTCCAATTACATGAACGGCAGTACAGTTCAATGACATCGCGTCAACTGTCAGCCAGTAATGAGATATTTTCACAAGGGAAGGTTCAAAGGCTGTGGCCTACCTATCCTATGCAGGTGTTGAACCGTTGAACTCTTCTAGGTCAAAATAAAATGTTTTATAAAAATAATTTTATTCGACGTTTTCGCCAATTTCATTCATGTGGGGGATTGTTGGAAAAATGCTTATTTATAAGCATTTTGAGGCTCAATTTTAAGCATGGTCCACTTCGTGTTAGTGGTTGTTATTGAATGATTCATATACTCCTCCGTGAGTACTTCGAAATGGTATATTCATATGCTTAAAATGGTGCTTGGGTGAATGAGAAATTGTTGCTCAAAGTTCACAATTTTCAAGCCTTTTGTAATTCCATAACAGCTAATTTAATTAGCTTGGTGGTTACAAAGTTTAATCTCCATAAGTGCTAATCTAATTAGCTTGGTGGTTATATAGTTTAATTTCCATTAGTGCTAATTTAATTAGCTTAGTGGTTACAACAATGTGTAACATCTCCCATTATGAAATTTAATTGGCAAGTTAATTTCTATTAATTGAGATGTGTTTTTCTTTTCCTATATAAACAACATCAGTTCTTGTTTTCAAGATATGAAATAGAAAATAGAGAAAGACATAGCACACACACGAAAGATCATTTTCTTTGTTTTGTTAAAAGGAGAGTTCAAACACTTTGTGGTTCGTTGGATACGAGTCTGGTGGTGCCCTTTCTCGTACGTTTCCGTTGTATCCTGGGAAACAATCGTCTCACGTTCTACTGCACCTACGGTAGGGGACGAATTTGTTTTAAGGATATTGTTGTTTTACAACAAGCCTCGGGAAAGTTCTGATTTGCCTCAGCATCAGCATCTGCCAACAGCCTCCGCCTCAGCTTCAGCTTCAGCATCAGCTCATCTTCTGTGCCTCTGCCTGACTCAGCATCTGCCAACAGCCTCTGCCTCAGCATCAGCATCTGCCAACAGCCTCTGCCTCAGCTTCAGCCTTTGCCTCAGCTTCATCTTCTGCCTCTGCTTTCAGCCTCAGCCTCTGCTGTCAGCCTCTGCTTCAGCCTCTGCCTCTGCTCATCAGTCCCTGCCTCCGCTTTCAGGGTCTGCCGTTAGGGTCTGCTCCGAGGATAATAATTATAATTATAATTTTGTCATATTCGGATTTCCCAATTACCGTGTAATAATTGTAATAATTGTTATCTACATTGTTTGTTTTCAACAGCTCCAAAAATGAAAATATAATCATTATTTAAAATTAGATGCCAGTTCATTTCTGGACACATAATATTCTCTTGTTGGTATGAGTTGGGTGTCCAATCAACAATCAATGGAATGCTTTTTATTTTAAGGTTCTTGGAGTGTTCGTAGCTTCCGTAATGAATTTTTCTTAAACTATATAGAATATGGGTTTGTTTGTTGTCCGAACAGGACGTTTCACAAGAAACGTTTAAATGCTGTATTTTCGTGTTCTCATGTCTTCGAGGTTCAAAACACCGATTTATCAAAGTATTCATATCGGAATTCAATAATTTCGATATGAATGATATGAGATTTTTTCGGTATTCCAAACAAAAAAATCGGACAAATAAATAGTCTTAATTTATTTATTTATTTTTTAATTTTTTTTTTGTATTGAAGTCTGTTTTTTACGGTGTATATGCTTCTATGCTTCATTAATTGGAGTAATTATTTTTTAAAATCATTCACATGCTATCTCCTTAATTGTTAGATTTAATTTTTCAAATATAAAATAATATTTTTATCTAATATGACATAAATTCGAATAAATTTAACATGCAGCACATAAAAAATATAGGTTTAATTAGACATGCATACTGTTGCGGTTTCAAACCACAATCGAACCGAAACTGAACCGTTGATCAACCGAATTTTTTACAAACCAGAGCACAAACTGCAACCGAATCGGATGGGTTCGGATCTGTTGCTGTTGGTACATTTTCAACTAACGATTGACTCGGATTTACGGTTCAACCGTAACAAAAATCAGATTTTTTTTTCTTACGATTGAACCATATTTTTTTTAAATAATTTATAATATTTTTTTTAAAAAAATTAAACAAATATACAATTCAACCGTAACCGAACCGTAACCGTACGATTCAGTTACGGTTAAGGTTTACAATTTCGGTTTTGGCCGAACCGTAACCAAACCGTTTGCATGCCTAGTTCTAATACATAAATAATCCCATGGGAAAAGTCTAACTGCCCATGACGTTAAAAATGATCTATTACAAATTGATAGATCCATAAAATTAAACACAAAAATATTAAAAGACAAGTAAAATTAGTTGACTTCTAGATAAATATTATTTGTCTTATTTTTGTAATAGATTTTGTAATACGTAATCCTTATGTGAACAATCCTTTTGAACAATTTTTAAAAGACGCGGTTGATGATTGCGACCTTGAAGATTTGGGCTGGAGGGAAGCCCTTTTACTTGGTCCAATAGAAGGTATGGGAAAGAAAATGCATTGATTCAAGAAAGACTAGACAGATATTTTGCCAACTCTAAATGGAGAAACCTGAATTTTTCCTTATCTGTCTTGAATTTGACGGCTTGGAGTTCAGATCATCATCCGATTCTTCTTGAGATAGTTGAGAAATCAAGCAAAGAAAGGGCATACAGGGGCAGAGATAGAAGATTTTTCTATGAAGATTACTGGAGCTCATATGCACAATGTTCAGAGATAATTAAGGAGTGTTGGAATCAGAATGAATACCAACACCAAGGAGATACAATTCAAGTGTTCAAAGATAAAGTGGGAACATCTCAAGAAAGGCTTCTGAGGTGGAGTAAAGCTGCATTCGGCAAGAAGAAGAAGAAAATGAAAGAACTTTCTACCAAGTTAGAAAGGCTGTTGCAAGAAGGAAATCATGAGACTGCTCAGGAAATTAGGGAGACAGAAAGGACGATTGATCGACTCCTGATGGAAGAAGAAATTTACTGGAAACAGAGATCACGAGTGGCCTGGATGAAGGAAGGAGATAAAAATACCAAGTTTTTCCATGCTAAGGCATCCGAACGACGGAAGCGAAATGAAATAAAGGGTTTGTTGGATGATCGTCAACAGTGGGTTACCGAGGATAGTGACATTGAGGAGGTTGCATGCCAATATTTTGAACAATTGTTTTCAACCACCGATCCCCATCCTGATCAGGTAGAGGCTGCTTTAAATGGATTCAATACCAGAATTACAGAAGACATGAATGTGTCCTTAAACTCCCCCTTCACCGCTGATGAGATTTTGGCTGCCCTTAAAGGTATGCATCCAACTAAAGCTCCAGGCCCTGATGGTCTCCCAGCGGTATTTTTTCAGAAGCATTGGAGCATAGTTGGGAATCAAGTCATCCACACCTGCCTCGCAGTCCTCAACCATCAAAAGGAAATTTCAGGTTTGAACCATACTCTCCTTGCTTTAATCCCAAAGCAGAATAAGCCTGCTGTCATGACTGGTTTTAGACCTATAAACTTATGCAATGTTATCTACCGTATCATAGCAAAAACCATGGCTAATAGGTTGAAGGGTTGCCTTGGAGACTTGATTTCAGAAAACCAAAGTGCTTTCATTCCGCAAAGATTAATTACAGACAACATAATAGTTGGGTATGAGTGTCTTCAAAAGGTGAGAAAAAAAGACAAAAGGAAAGAAGGGAATTGTGGCTTTGAAGCTAGACATAAGTAAGGCCTATGATAGAGTGGAGTGGATTTTTGTCGATAGAGTGATGTAAAAGCTGGGATTCTCAGATCAGTGGAGGAGTTTGGTCAGAAATTGTATCTCTTCACCAACCTTTTCTGTAATTATAAATGGTAAGCCCTCAAGAATATTCAAACCACAGAGGGGCTTGAGACAAGGTTGCCCTCTATCGCCTTACCTTTTCATCCTCTGTGCGGAAGCTTTTTCCTCGCTTCTGAGTAAGGCTGTGGAGAACAAACAACTATCGGGGCTCAAATTTGGAAAGGATATTACCTTGTCTCACTTACTTTTTGCAGATGACAGTTTGGTGTTCTCTCATGCAACAGTGCAGGATTGTAGATCCTTGAAGGAGCTTTTTGATTGCTACGCTGACGCCTCTGAACAAATCTTCAATTATGACAAGTCTTCATTAATGTTCAGCCCAAACACGCCTGCATGAATCAGAGCAGCAGTGAAAGAAATCTTCCAGCTGAGCGCAACTACACCACATGATAAGTATTTGGGCCTTCCATCAATAATTAGCCGAGACAAAAAATCTCTGTTCAATGGCATTGAGCAGAGAATCATTGGTAAATTAAAGCATTGGCATATCAACTTTTTCTACATTGGGGGCAAGGAAGTTCTTATCAAGGCAGTGGCACAAGCTATCTCATCTTATGCCATGAGTGTTTTTAAGATACTAGGAGGCTTGTGCGAGGACATACATAGAAAGCTCAATGCGTATTGGTGGGGATCCACTCAAAAGGAGCGAAAGATACATTAGGCAGGGTGGCATAGGCTGTGTATTTCGAAAAGAGATGGTGGTATGGGTTTTTGGGACCTTGAGGGGTTCAACCAAGCACTCCTAGCAAAATAGGGTTGGCGAATTATCCAAAACCCAAATTCCTTGGTGGCAAGGATCTTGAAAGCCAATTATTTCAGAAATTGTAACTTTTTGGAGGCAAACCTAGGCTCCAACCCATCTTTCGTATGAAGAAGTATTCTTTGGGGGAGGGAAGTCGTGAATAAAGGTCTCCGATGGCGTATTGGAAATGGAGAGAATGTTTTGGTTTATGGTAGCAGCCGGATCCCTAGACCGGGTAGTTTCAAGCCCATCTCCCCTAAATCTCTCCCAATTGATGCAAGAGTGAAAGACTTAATATCCTGGGACAACACCTGGAATGTAGCGCTTATTCATCAGAAATTTGTTGCAGCAGATATGGAGGAAGTTGTTAGCATCCCTCTGCCAAGCCTTCCAAAAGAAGATAGTATCGTCTGGCATTTTAATAAAAGGGGAGCATTCTAGGTAAAAAGTGCATACCATCTGATCATGTCTGATAAACAAGCTAGAAATGCATCATCTACAAATAGCACCGAGCATGTCAGTAGGATGTGGGCGTTACCCTTACCAGCAAAGATAAAAAATTTTCCTTTGGAGGGGCATCAATAATCTACTCCCAACTCCCGCAAGATTATTTGAGAAGAAGATCAGTAAGGATGCCATATGTCAGAGGTGTGGAAGACACATTGAGACTATAGTTCATGCAATCTTTCGATGCAAAGCTATTAAGGAATGTTGGCAGCTTTCCCCCTTCAAGGAGACTATTAAGCGATTTTCTGGGGAAGATTTAAGGGATATTTTTATGGTTGGTTTCTCAAGCCTTTCAAGAGGCGAAATGGTACATGTATCATCGCTGAGTTGGGCATGCTGGGGGGCTAGAAATGATGCTATTTTCAGGGGACACCCTCACAGCTACCAGTTTTATAAAGGCCAGAGCGGAAGCGGTTATAGAGTCTTTTGAAGATTTGAATTTACAGAGTGTAGCACATCTGGATACGTTTGAGGTTTTTGACTGTGAATCTTGGGTACCACCGACAGAAAATGAAATCAAGATTAATATTGATGCTGCCACCAACATAGAACAAGCAGTGGCGGGGTTGAGGCAATTATGATGGATAGCTCTGGAACTGTTTTGGCGTGTGTCTTGCACAAAAAATACTATGGAGGGGATCCCGAACAAGCAGAGGCAGAGGCATTACTTATGGGGATACAAGCAGTTGGTCAGCTAAACCTAAGATCAGAGGTCATCACTTTTGAATCAGATTCGAAGAATGTGATCAATCTAGTCCAAGGCAAGACCAACAGTTTTAAGGAAATCCACTGGATCATTGCTGACATTCAGAATGAAATCAAAAACTCAAATTCTTTTAGAGTTCAATTTAGGCACCGAGCTTGTAATGGTGCAGCCCATAATTTAGCTAAGTTAGCTTGTAAGAACTATGGCGTAGGTTTGTGGAGGGGAAATTTCCCTCCTCTGTTTACTGTGTAGCTCTTTCTTCTGTTGGAATGATATTTCTTTCTCAAAAAAAAAAAGTGAAATATATGCGTGCTAACATATACAAAGTCACTCAAAACATCAAGTGTCAGTCCAACACATGGCTATTTGTAGGAGCGAAGCGGGGTTTATCATTGTACATATGATGTCAACGACCCCGATATTGTTGGGCTTGCAGCTCGTAGAGAGTTCGTATAGCCGGCGAGGGACTACCTGTAGAATAAATGAGTCCACCATTTAAGGCCGCACTATACCTCTCACAATTTGGGTTCGGAATGGTCCCTTACTGATGCCAGTATTGAAAGTACCTACAAGCAATAGTGACAAGCAATCTCTATACCCAAGAGGGGGTGAATTGGGTTATCGCTATAAATGCAGAATTAATAAATCTTTACCGATTTTTAGAGCTTATTACCAAGTGGGCACTTATGTTAACATTTCTCTATTTCAATAATAACCTATATGCAAGTTTTCTATTCAAAGAATGTAAACATAAATAAACTTGCAAATAATAAAAGTATAGGGATAGAGAAATACAAAATCGAGATTTATAGTGGTTCGGCCAAACGTGCCTACGTCCACTCCCCCAAGCCTCGCTTGAAGATTTCCACTAATCTCGAGTTTCCGTGGTTCACTCGCAACCAAGAGTTTTCCGTAAAGGTGCACTCCGAACCTTTTAAAACTACCCAAACAATGGGATTTCTCAACTACAAGAGTTTTTGTATAAGAAGATTTAAAACACACTTGGGCACTTACAAATATTAAGAAGATTGTGTAAGTTGCTAACCCAAGTGTTCTAAGCTCACTAAATGATATGAATGTGAGTGTGTGAGCTTGAGAGTGTTTGAGATTAAGAAGGTTTAAGACACTTTTATTTTTTACCTTAGATAATGTATGAAGATGTATTATGATGTCTCTAACCAAGGCAAATGAGTTGGGGTTCATTTATATAGAAAATGAAGAGCAGTCCCAACTTTCTGCTGCGATCGGTATGTTCACCGGTATGCCGGTCTGGAGTTCCAACGGATACTAAAGGCTATATTACCGTTGAACAAGTATACATTAGACCAGTATGCTAACCGGTATGAGGACCGGTATGGTCCGTGCCGGTTCCAGTATGTGTGCACAATGATGAGCTTGATCGGTATGGTAACCGTATGGTGACCGGTTTATGTCATGTCAGTTCCAGTAAGGGAACGATATGGATACCGGTTTGGGTTGTGCCGGTTCCAATAGCCTTGTATTCCTTAGGTTCACTGGTTTGGTGACTGGTATGAGATCGGTATGCTGGTCTCAGTACCAAAAATGCAGATATGAAGGTTTTAATGTATTTTGTACATGAACCTAATGCATCTAAGTGAATGTGCATGATCCTTATGAGTTTAGGCACTTGAATATTACAATTCACATTACAATTTAAATCCTAAGCTAAGACTTAACAATATATTCTTCAATTTGCTGCAAGTCTTCACATTCTCGCTCTTCACCACATATGCTTCGACATCTTTTTGTATTACTTTGTATTTGCGCGTCGAAGTCTTCTTTCTCGTTCCAACATCAAAATCCAATTACGCGACCAAGTCGCCAACAATCTCCCCCCTTTTTGATGATGGCAACCCCTTAAAACTTGTTTAGACTTGTGAGCTTCTAGGAGTCCAAATGGTGACGATTTTACTCCCCCTAAAAATAAGTTCCCCCTCAATGTGTGATTGTCTTCAAAATAGCTCTGTAAGACTTGACAAACATATTAGTACAATTACTCCCCCTTAAACCAAAGGTGAGGGTAAAATAAGTTTTAATCTCATTCTAATGATTTCTTCCCATTTGACATTATCAAAAAGTGGAGAAGCAAAATTTAAGTTCTAAATGAGATACCAATAACATATGTGTATTAAATAATGATACCAAAATTAAAAAAATTGCATATTTGGCATTTTCCTCTTTTTGCCATTCAATTTTGAAATCATGCAGAGTGTGTTTCTAAAAATTTATACCAATGATACCAATTAAAATTTTATACCTATGATTTCACTTGACTAAATATCATCTTAAGCATAATTTCGCCCAAAAAAATTTGATACCAAAAAAATAACTCAATACATTTCATGATACCAATTTGTTAAATATCCAAAATCCATGCTTTTCATTATGCCAATGGAAATTTACATCATTATACATGCATTTCATTTTTAACTAAGTATGTTCATATGGCAAAACATTTTCAATGCAAATCAACTAAGTAATCACATATAACAAATTTAACTCAATAAATTCAATGTGATACCAATTGATATGAAAATGGATTTAAATGTATGATTAAGGCATTTAATGATATCAAATGAACAATTGATACCAATAGAAGATTAAATACATTTCCTCATCACTTTGTATGCTTCAAAAATATTTTAACCAATTTAAAAATATGCATACATACACAATTTAGAGGAAACGGTACCAATGTTTCCGTGAATATGGATTTTACCTTTACTGTTGCGATTTCTCTTTTTCTTGAGCCTTCGGGATCATTTGCAATTCTCTTTAAATTTCATTCCCAAAGCTCCCCCTACAAATTTATCAACTGCACTTTGGTACCCAAACTTTCTTGGGTCCATTGGGGTTAATTTTGATTCCTTGAGGAATCCATGCATTCTTAATCACATTCTTATACATGCATTCAAAAAATTTATGTCCCTTTTTATTGCAAGCATGACATGTGATATTTTCATTGATAGCATTTTTAACATGAGAATCAGATGCCTTAACAAAATAGTTTCTAAAATTTTTTCTCTTAATGTAAGGACTATATTCTAATCATTCTCTTTTAAATGAATATTTTTGGGATCCAATAAGCATATTGAAATTTTTTTGTCCCAAAGTGAATTTACTAAGTATGTTTTACAAATATATAACCTTTGTGTTTAATAAGACATTTTCATTCAAAATAGATTCGCAATTGCATGATTTAGAGCTAAATGGTGTATTAGATATTGATGAGTGGAAAATATATCAATATTTACTGATAATTTTACCTAATATTTTGTTTAGTTTCTCGGGTTTGATGAACGTTTTGATGTGTTTTATGTGTTTTTCAGATAAATAAAGTATTGGGATTTAATGGAATCAACTCGGGGCTAAAACGATGAAATTCAAAGCAAAAAATGGCGAAAACGAAAATTTACTATACACGTCCCGAAGTACAATTTCGGAAATTCCAGTTTTGCGCAACTGTCGTATTATGGGCATAACTTTTTACTCCGATATCAGATTGAGGTGATTCAAGTTTCAGATTAAAGAAGCCCAAAGATCTACAACTTTGAAGAACAAAATAATTTCGAATTCTAAAGGTTTCATGACCGAAATTTATGAGAAATCTGAAATTGTGTTATGTTTAATTACTAAAATCATTTTCAAAAATATAAAACATTTGTCAAACTTCCACCAAACATGAGTGTTTTGTGCCATGTTTGGTGACTTGTTTGGTGCCATGTTTGGTGGAGTGTTTGGTGGAGTGTTTTGTGGAGTGTTTGGTTGAGTGTTTGGTGGAGCAATTGGTGGAGCAATTGGTGGAGCCCTTTAGATTTTCTTATAAATACCAAACCATTTCATATGTAATTCTCATGCTTTCTTTAGGTTTTTGTAAGGAATTTAAGGATTGCATCTTGTTTGTATTTATTTTCAGTATTTAATTTATGCATTTTTATTTTCAGTAATAGTAGTAGTTCATTTTCTTTTATGTTTTGTAGTTATTTTTTCGCTGGGGAAAGGGTGAAGCTTTTATTATTTTAGTTTAGAATAATCTCCCTTAATTATAATATTGAAAATTATAATTTAACATAAAAGGTTACACCGCCTTAATGGTTGGTTTTTATTAATTTGACATAATGTGACACCACTTATATGGCATGTCTTTATGTGACATATGATTACCGCCTATATGGCTGGTTTATGGACAAATAATGATATCTCATTTATGGTCGGTCGGACTTAATTAAAATCTGACTTAATGAGGATACCGCTTATATGGCTTGTTGGTAATATCACTGATAAATTCTATATTATAGTAAGGGAGATTTCTAAATTAGAAATAGTAAAGGTGGATCCCCCAACCCCCAACATTTTATTTTTATTCTAGGGAAGTGATGAAACACAATATCCACACACTTAATAATTGATTTTCTTTTTATGGGTAATTCTTTAGTTTGTTTATTGAGTCTTAAGCTTAATGCTTCTTGTTAATTGGTAATTAATAAGATTGATTTGGTAAACTTAAAATGAACTTGACGAAGGGATTTTAGGTTTCAGCCTTAGATTCAATAGCCCACGATCTTCCTTGAGGATAGATAACACTTTAATAGATTTCCTTACAGGATAGATATATACATGTCGGGCGGGGGTAGCCACTTTTGGAACTTGAACTTAATGAATTCAGGTAACTTGGTTAACATAAACATATGATTAATTAGGTTATTTGGGTATTTGCGCCTGACCATCGACATAGGCTTTTGCATATCTTCGTGTTCCAGGTTAGCAAACTGACTTATTACAGATATATAAGAGAATCCATTCATCTTTTGGATAATATTGTGTGGAATCACAACCCTAGATCTTTGTGTCTTTTATTTATTTTTCTTAGTATTTTCTTTTGTTTATTTTATTTAAGCAAATCCACATTCTACCAACCAAAAGCAATCATTCTCTTATCCCTTAATTAGATACTTGTAAATAAATAGTATCAATAATTAATAACAATAGTAGGAATTAAGTCCTCGTGGGATCGATATTTTTATACTACTTGAACGATATGTGCGCTTGCGTTATACGCGTGTGATTACGCACCGGTCAAGTTTTTGGCCCGTTACCGGGGACTTATTTTTCTTGAGTTATTAATTTTGAAGCTATCTAATTTACTTGTATCTAATTTTCTTTATTTTTATTTGTAATTTTTATTTCTTTCTTTTATTTTTCAGGTGGTTGAAATGGAACAATATTGGGAGATTGAAAGATTACGAGCTTTACTAGAAGAAGATACACCCCAATTCAGGGAGCAACAGTCCGGTTTTCTGAGGCCTGTTGTCCAGCCCAATAATTATCACTGGATGCCAGAACCAAGCAATACTACATTTGCTCAACAGAACGCAAGAGGGAGATGTGTAATATGTTATGGTAACCACCCGAGCGATCAATGTATATACCTTTCAGAATGGCAGAATTATCGGAATCATTCAAGGTACGAAGAACCATCATATTTCACTGAACCTTATTATCCATCTTATCTACCATCCACCTACGATCTTCATCAAGAACCATAATGATATTCACCAGAGGAAAAACAGATGATAAGAGAAATGGTGGACATGCTCAAGAAAAGTAATGAAAAGTGGGATGTAATGCTTCAGAGTCAAGAGGCAACTATTCATAGACTGACTGATCAAACGATACAATTAACAGAAGACCAGAGCTACATACCTCAAGGAGAATTTTTAGATGACACTGATGAAGCCTTCAAGTACCAAACATTTCATGATGACACTTTAGCAGAGGATGAAGCTGAGCAGTATCAGGAATCTGAGGTATCAGTTCAGGAACCTGAACCAGCAAAGTCTTGATTTGATTTTTATTATTCAGACTCTGAAGATGATGAAGAAGCAGAGCTGTTTATGCCAATAAAAATTGAGGATGAAATTATGTATCCTAAAAAGAAGATCTTGGAGCTTCCATTGCACAGATGTTTGAAGAAAATCTACCTGAGCCAGTCATATCAACCACATAGGATGAAGACCTATAATCTGACATCTATTTACATCCTCAAGTTGACATTTATAGAGCATGCATTTCAAAGATGACAGATGAAAAATTGAATACGGAAATCATAAAATACATATGTGAAGAAAAAATGGAGCAAGAAGCAGAGCAAATGGAGGAGCAATTTAAAGAACTTGAGCATTTAAGAGAAACATCACTGTTTTGGGGAGTACAAATTACACATATCGCCCAGAAGCGTGACAGAATGGAACTCCCATTCCAAGTCAAGCACCATACGAGACCTCATGATTTTCTTTATTTCTTTTCAGGAACCACTGGAGCGACAAATATTAAAAAGTGGCACAAGCACTGAATATGACAAAATTCTTTTTGCTACTTTACCGTTGGAAGAGACCCTTCAAAAGTAATGTTCATGGGATTGTCTTTAATCGGACGTCCAAAACCATGCTGAAACCTCCATAATAGATGGATTTCAGTCACGTCTGGCTGACGACGTTAAACTTAGCGCTAGCTGGGAGGCAACCCATGCAATTTGTGTATATATTGTGATTTGGTGTGATTTCATTTTGTGTGTTTAGTTTTCGCAGGTTAAGTCATTTCAGGATGGAAGAAGCTCTTGTAAATCTTCACAAGCAATTTCGTTCTCTCCCTCAAAAATCTCTAATGAAAGTTTACAAAGCTCGCTTGGAACGGATGAGACTATTGATGATCAAAGGTATTCCTACTGACATTCGTTGGATTATTGAAGCACGGGTCCGATTGACAGGTGAGTTTTCTGACTCTTTTATTTCACATCTGCCTGGTTTACGAAGAAGCACATATGCTAAAAAAAGAAAAGCTAAAAGAATGTGTGTATGCTATAAATGTGCTCGTGTGTTTTGTGATACTTGCTGTCGTTTTTTAGGAATGGTGTCTGATAACCTCGAAGATAAGATTAATTTCATTAGGGATGACTTGAGTAATGAGTCTTTGGATGACATATCTAAAACTCTTGAGATGCATCCCATTGGATATGTGTATCACAAAATTCGCTTGTTATATACACAATTCCAAAAAGAAAGACAACAGTTAAGTCTCGGGAATCTGACTCAAAAAGACCTTGTTTGCCAATTTATAAGAAAATTGGATGGGAAGCTTGTCCCTGAAGCATAGACGTCAATAAAGCCGTAAATTATTGTAAATATTATATCTCTTTGTCCTTTCCTAATAATTGTGATTTATTTTGTTAATTTCTTTTATTTTCTCCAACAGGATCCAAACCTTTTTGACCTATCACGATTTATTTTACTTTTTAACTAATAATTGTCATTTGGCAGATACTAGTGCTATTATTTTTACTCACCCTTTTCAGGTGTTATAAATTCAACTCATCATTGCACTTTTGAAGACATCCAGAGTAAATCATGGAAGCCACTTCAAAAAGACAAGTTGAAAACATATGTGTGTTTTATGGTACTAGTTTTGGTACTAAGCCACAATACGTAGCAGCATCACAAGAATTGGGTCGAGTCTTAGCTGTAAGGAATATGCACTTAGTATATGACGGTGGCAATCTTGGATTTATGGGGATTGTTTCAAAGGCCGTACAGGAAGGAGACAGTCAAGTCTTGGGAATTATCCCAAAACCCTTGGCGGAGGAAAATCTTATTGGACCATCAAACAGATAGGAACTAATCGTGCCAGGTATGTCTGAACGACTGGTAGAAATGATTAACCATGCTGATGCTTTTATTGCTTTGCCAGGTGGATTGGGCACAATGGAGGAAATTTTTTACAGTGCTATCTTGGGCGAACTTGAACATACACCAAAAACCGCTTGGATTGTACAACGTTGATGGATTTTATGATTTTCTTTGTGTGTTTCTTGATGATGCTCGGAGAAATGGGTTCGTGTCAAAACCTGTAAAAGAACTCCTCTTCAATGCCCGAACTACCTCCGGTTTAATTGACCAAATCTTAGCCTTTAAACCACAAATTGACCCAATCATTTCAAAGAAAAATTGGTCCGAGAACGATCGTGGTAAGAGGCGTCGGATAAATCTGGATCTTAACCTTTAATTTTCATGTAGAATTTCAACTAACCAGGTACTATCTTCTAAACTCTTCTTCTACTGTTTAAGACATTGGGGACAATGTCTCATTTAGGTTTGAGGGAGAGGAATAGTTAATAGTATCTTGTTTTTATTGTTGTTATTTTTATTCCAATTTTTTCGAAAAATACAAAAAAATTGAAAATTTTTACAAAAATTACAAAAATAGTTTTTTTAATGTTTTTAATTTGATTAATTGGGTGAAATTGGTGTGTAAGGAATTTCCACTCCTGAGACGTATCTCAACCTATTTCAGAACAAGTTAATTTTTGTTTATTTCCTTTTGAATTATTTAATTTGTGAATTCTCCATAATACCGACTAAAATGGATCTTTATATGCTCAGTTGACAGGTATTATCAGCATACATGATAACATATGGACATGAGAAGTAATTGACGAGTGTGTAATATTCAGTACTCTAGTTTAATTGGAGGAAGCATCTAAAAAAGCGATGGGTTAAGGAAAAAAAGGAAAAAAGAAAAAAAAGAAAAAAAAGAAAAAAAGTGTATAAGAAAAAAAAGTATAAGATCCGAGTTATTAAGTCCGTAGGGGTGTTTTAACACCTATTTCCTTAAAACCAACTAGTTTGGGAGCCACTGGTCTAAAGCTCGCTACATGAATAAAAGATGTTGTAAAATATATTTATATATGAAGTCTAAGTAATTAAGTCCGCAGGAGTGTCTTAACACCTAGTGCCCTAAAGCCAACTGGTTTGGGAGCCACTGACCCAAAGCTCGCTACATAGACATAAGATATTGTATATAAATAAAAAAAAAATCAAAAATCAAAGAAAAATATCAAAAAAATCAAAAAATAATTATTCCATTACTATAAAAATGTGTGAATTCTGATAAAACTTTAGGACAAAAATATTACTCTCTTCTCAATTGCACTTGTGAATATTGTGGGCAAAATGAGTTGATTAATATTTTGTTGGTTGTGTATATGAAGAATGGTAAAAATAATCTGAGAATTTACTTATTCGGTAATTTAAAAAGAAAGAAAACAACTACTAACTTGGAGTAGAAGTTTCACATGTTTAGTCACTAACTTCTCTATTCTCTTTTCTCTTGTATTTTTGCTTTTGTGTGCATTAGTTTTACTATCTTTTTTCTTTTATAAGACATTTGTGGGCATCCTCGCTGTAAATCCTCACGAGACTACAACTCGTCCACTAGGGACACTTAGGGGTTTAAAGGCTTGTTGCATACGCTAAATGCAACTGTGATCTCTACGAAAGTGGCTTAGTTTAATTTTAGTTGTTACTTGTATTTTATTTTGTTGTTTTGCTCGAGGACTACTAAAATGTTAGATTTGGGGGTGTGATGAGCGGAAAATATATCAATATTTACCGCACATTTTACCTAATATTTTGTTTAGTTTCTCGGGTTTGATGAACGTTTTGATTTGTTTTATGTGTTTTGCAGATAAATAAAGTATTGGGATTTAATGGAATCAACTTGGAGCTAAAACGATGAAATTCATAGCAAAAAATGGCGAAAACGAAAATTTACTATACACGTCCCGAAGTACAGTTTCAGAAATTCCAATTTTGCGCAACTGTCATAGTTTGCATATAAATTTTTACTCCGATATCAGATTGAGGTAATTCAAGTTGCAGATTAAAGAAGACTCAAAGTTCTACAACTTTGAAGAATAAAATAATTTCGAATTCTGAAGGTTTCATGACCGAAATTGATGAACAATCCGAAATTGTGTTATGTTTAATTACTAAAGTCATTTTCAAAAGTATAAAACATTTGTCAAACTTCCACCAAACATGAGTGTTTTGTGCCATGTTTGATGCTTTGTTTGGTGCCATGTTTGGTGGAGTATTTGGTGGATTGTTTTGTGGAGTGTTTGGTGGAGTGTTTGGTGGAGCAATTGATGGAGCAATTGGTGGAAGCCTTTAGATTTTCCTATAAATACCAAACCATTTCATTTGTAATTCTCATGCTTTCCTTAGTTTTTTGTAAGGAATTTAAGGATTGCATCTTATTTTTATTTATTTTCAGTATTTAATTTATGCATTTTTATTTTCAGTAATAGTAGTAGTTTATTTTCTTTTATTTTCTTTTATGTTTTGTAGTTAATTTTCCGCTGGGGAAAATGGTGAAGCTTTTATTATTTTAGTTTAGATTAATCTCCCTTAATTATAATATGGAAAATTATAATTTAACATAAAAGGTTACACCGCCTTAATGGCTGGTTTTATTAATTTGACATAATGTGACACCGCATATATGGCCGGTCTTTATGTGACAGATGATTACCGCCTATATGGCTGGTTTATGGACAAATAATGATACCGCCTTTTTGGTTGGTCGGATTTAATTAAAATCTGACTTAATGAGGATACCACTTATATGGTTGGTTGATAATATCACTGATAAATTCTATATTATAATAAGGGAGATTTCTAAATTAGAAATAGTAAAGGTGGATCCCCCAACCCCCAGCATTTTATTTTTATTCTAGGGAAGTGATGAAACACAATATCCACACACTTAATGTTTGATTTTCTTTTTATGGGTAATTCTTTAGTTTGTTTATTGAGTCTTAAGCTTAATGCTTCTTGTTAATTGGCCATTAATAAGATTGATTTGGTAAACTTAAAATGAACTTGACGAAGGGATTTTAGGTTTCAGCCTTAGATTCAATAACCCACAATCTTCCTTGAGGATAGATAACCATTTAATAGATTTCCTTACAGGATAAAATATACCTGTCGGGCAGGGGTAGCCACTTTTGGAACTTGAACTTAATGAATTCAGGTAACTTGGTTAACATAAACATATGATTAATTGGGTTATTTGGGTATTTGCGTCTGACCATCGACAGAGGCTTTTGCATATCTTCGTGTTCCAGGTTAGCAAACTGACTTATTACACATTGTTGACGGTGGATTTTGGTCTCAGGGCAATATAGGAATATCGCTCCCGAGGTAATCCTCCCTCAATAGTGAATATGTTTGGTTATGGGGGAAACCAAAAGCAAACTTAGCAGAAGGTAGATAATGCGCCAATCAAACAAGGAGATTTTACGTGGTTCGACGGATTTTTACCCGACCTACGTCCACAGACACAAACATGACTATACTTTTATTGCTGAAACTCGTATTTCTTGTGCTTTTTACAAGTTTTTTGATTCTCATGCCTTTTCCACATATTCTACCCTTCTATTTATAATAGTGAAGAAATCAGATTCCTTCTAGTATGTGGATTCCTAATTGAAGCAACCTTC
>SKCR01042242.1:0-74838 GCA_019454045.1 Zanthoxylum bungeanum
TGTGCATTCTTTCCTCATTATCTCTAGATTCTAGCTGCCTTAGGGCCATCATCAGCCACCGGTAGATGCACAGTAGCCGGGCGCACCAACGAACATTGTCGCATTCGTCACCGGTGGCCGAATAGTGGCTGTGGGCCACTATTTCTTCAAAATGACGTAGGGGGTCGTGTGTGGTGAGGAGAGAACTTTGATTTAGTTTATGATTCTGGAAACATAGGGGTTTTTATAAGAATTTTTTAAAAAATTGCATTATGGTACCCCGCTTAATTTCATTCAGGTCCCTAACTACGTACTACTTCAGAAATTCACATTGTTGAGGCTCTTCTTATGCAAATTTCGAAAAGTGTTTAACATGAAAATTGTTCATCACCTTTACAATGGTTTGAAAATTAGCTCAATCGAAGTTCGTTTTCTATTTTTACAGCCAAAATAAATTTTCTCCATATATCAAAATTGAGTACCCAATTCTTTCAAATTTTCATGATTTCCAACGCAATGAGATTCCATTATAAGGCATTCCAACACGTTTTTCATTGCGTAAACTCTTAATTTCTGACATCGTCTCGTTCTGATATCTAAACTTCAAATAGAGAACTGTCTGTACTATTTCAAAAAACTCAGGATATTACACTTAACTTTCCAACGGTACCATGATCACTGAAAAATGATACATTTAGCTCACGTTATAATCAAAATACTGAAGGTTCTCCATGTACGCAATTGAAATACTGAAAATTGTAAAATTATATTGAGTTCATGAGAAAAAAAAATTACGGGTAATGAACTCACATATACATGATATATTTCAAATAATGTATTACACAAGCAAGAGATTATTATTATTATTGAGTCGCAGTAACTGGGATGTTACATTCAGGATTTATTAGGAATAAATTTTCAATACCCGAATTTTCCCTAATATCGGTCGAGAATTTCCAAACCCAACCCTAGTAAGAATATGATGTGGTTAATTTAATCTAAAGTTGTAACTTAAAATAATGGTATAAATTTTGAGCTTCTTATACAATTTAATAGTAGATAATGAAAGTCAAATTAACATTGAATTATATAAATTTATCTACCATTAAATTTTGAAAGATCAATAACTCAAAATTTGTGACAATATTGGAAATTTAAATTTTATGTTAAAATAGCCTAATTTGTAATTGAATGTACGATTCTCTATGATTTTATTTTCTACGATGTCATTTATCTAGTTTGTAATTGAATGTGCGATTTTCTATGACTCTATTTTTCTATGATGTTATTTATCTACTTTAGGTAATCTTCTGTTACCCTCACGATTTTTTCCACGTAAGAGATCCTTCTTGAGGTGGATTTGAAACCTATTTCTGAACTTGAAAGTCCAAAGTTCAAGTCCACTAAAGGCATATTTGTCCACGAATGAAAATCACAAGTTTTTGCTAGACTTTTTACAATTTTATTTTGTTATGATTCATTTGTCTCATAATGATTAACTATGAAATTATTTAGTGCTTTATAAACCCATAAACTCCATCTCCTTATAAATTGATTTTTAAAGATGAATTCTACTCATGAGTTATTATAAGTGATATCAAAACCAACATCATACCTCCTTGTTATAATCATGTGGTGCTGGGGTTCACGTTAGTATTGCAGTGTTCAACTGGGACTAAATAGACTAGTACAAAAGTTAGTCCGCATGGGCACCGTGGAGCATGATGGAATAAAATGATCCATTTATCCTACATTGGCTATAAGCACCTTCTCCTTATAAGTTAATTTTTAAAGATAGTTATATTAGTAAGTTTGTAGCAACTTTCACATATTGTATTATACTTTCTCAAGTCATAGGAGTTTGTAAATATAATAAAATTATTATAACCAGGGGCAAAAAAAAATCTTTTCAAAAGGCAAAAAAGAAATAATTTAAAGTAGAAGGTTCATTAATTGGTGCCCGCTACAGCTATTGCGATATAACTGTGTTTTGTTATCTTGTTGACTTGTCATTCAGTGTTGACCTGACAGGCTCTTTCAGCTAGCAAAATGAAATGGATTCATCTTCATCTCAGCTGCATCAAATCATCCAACTAAGGGCAATTTGTAAACGAGCACTTGCTTAAGGTTTTGCTCTAAACTTGTTCATATGCTACATAGTTAATTTATTATACCTTTATGCCCGCAGTGCTTTCATGGAATCAGTTGAATTGTGATAATGCAAGAAGCTGATTCTGGTTCTGTAATAATGAACAAAAGTTGACTTTGCGAAAAAGCTAAAGTTGACCTGCAATGGATGAGTGTGGAGTTCCTCTCTTTCTCTTTTACCATTTTTTTAAAAAATAAAAATAAAAAATCATTTGGTTTGTTGATAATCGAAAGCTAACTAGGAAAAGAAAGTTCGCTACTGTTAACTTTTGGGATCAATTGGAATTACTATTTGAATTTGCATTATAAGCATTTGCAATTCCTTCGTTATAGAACCAGTAAGTTAGCTTATATATATTCTAGTTTAGTTAACCCAGATGATTTTTGTTTTTACAAATCAGTCAATTAATTTCTTATGGCATAGACAGCCTCAAGAAATCTTTATCTTAATTTGGTGGAAAATGTGCCTATTTCAAAATTAATGTTGTTTCTGAGCTATACTTGTAAGGAAACAGTTAGTTTCTATGAAAGAAATTTTATGGGGAAACAATGATGTATTTATTGATGATGCAGCACAATGTGTATACAGTTGATTTTCATTTTAGGTGAGATTGATTGTCTCATGTTAGCGGTCTATTCTCGCTTTAAATCCTGTGTTTGATATTCTCTGTATTGAAAAATAAGTAGAATTTTTAATGTTACGCTGCTTATGCATCGTTTGATTGTCATGGTAAACATAGAAACTTTTGGTATTGTTATATTTTTATCTATGTTATTGCAAGATCATTAACTATGAGATCGTGATAGCAGTTTCTACTGAAAAATATTATATGAATATTACTTGAAAGTTTCCTACCAATAGTAGCAATTTGCAGTAACTTTGTTTTCATTCTGAATACCAGAATTTGCAAGATGGAGGTGGTAGGTGCGCAAGCAGTTGGGCAAGCGGCTGGTTCATTGGTTGCGCCAGCAATAGAAGGTGGGAAAGGCATATTTAATTGTTTGAAGCGCAAATATGGTTATGTAAAAAATATCAGTAAGAACTTTGCAGAGCTTGAGAAGGAAGAAAAATATCTCCGTGATGAAGAGGAAGATGTGAAAATAAGACTGGATAGAAATAAACAGAAAATGGAGAAGACGCGGAGATGTGAAACTTGGCTCAATGAGGTGGAAAAGAAGAAAGGTGAGGTCGAACAAGTGAAGACCGACTACAATAATACCCACAAATTCCTGTGTGGTATATGCCCATTTTCTTTTCTTCTGAAGCTTGGTAAACGAATTGTAAAGAATACTGCAGATGTGATTTCTCTGAAGAATCAACTAAGTCAAATAACCATAATGGTTGAGAAGGCACCACCTCCAGTCATTAAAAAACATGCCAAGAAAATTGAAGAGGTCCCGTCACTTAATAAGCATGTGGAAATGCTACAAGAGTGTCTGGAAAACGAAGAATCGAGGAGAATTTGCATATGGGGACCACCAGGAGTCGGGAAAACTACAATAATGGAAAACCTGCATGATGTAGTTGGTGAATCTCATCAATTTGACATTATTTTCTGGGTGACTGTAGAAGGCAGAAACATAAGAGATATTCAAGAAGTACTTCTGAAAAGGTTAAATCTAAATGCGGGAGAGCATAGCAATGACCAAAGAGCAGAAATTATATCTGAAGAGCTGAAGAATGAGAGATATGTATTGTTTCTTGATGAAGTTGCTTCAGAAATTAATTTGAAAGAAATTGGCATTCATGATGAGCATAGACATGGAAAGGTGGTTTTTGCATGTAGGTCCAAAAACATTTGCGGGGAGACAGATGAGGACATCAATGTGCAGAGATTGTCAGACGAGGATGCTCAAAAGCTGTTCTGGGAAATAGTGGGCGGGCATCTGAAGGATAGTAGAGACATCAAGCCAGTGGCAAGACTAATAATCAATGAGTGTGGTGGCATGCCACATATGATTAAGTTGATCGGAAATAGCTTGGCAGATGTGAACAATCCAGCAATATGGAGGGACACATTGATTCAATTAAGATCCCCAAGTATGGAACAAAAGCAAGAATTGGAAGAACTTTACAAGTCCTTTAAGCTTGTATGCGACAGATTACCCTTAGACATGCAGCCTTGCTTGCTATATTGGGCGATTTTTCCTGCTGGTTATGAACTTCACCAAGACTACATCATTGAGTGCTGGAGGGCAGAAAATTTTTTCATGCACTTAAAAAAGCTTGGACAGGCACGTGACAGAGGGCATACAATATTGGATGAATTTGTCCGGAGATCACTATTGGAAAAGGGAAGGAATGTGGCTCATTTCAGAATGTTTGAGCATTTTCAGAGAGTGGCATTAAGAATTTGCAATCTCAACGAGAACAAATTCAGAATTTTGGTAAAGGAGGGAGAAAATATTGAAGAAGAGGAATGGGAACATGCAAATAGAATCTCGTTGATTCGATTGTGTCCATCCACTCTGCCGAAAAGTCCCAAATGTTGCAGAATCTTAACATTGTTACTTCAAGAAAGTAGCCTGACAGAGTTTCCTGTATCATTCTTTGGATATATGTGCAGTCTTCGGCTTCTTGACTTGCATGATACGAAAATCAGGTTGCTTCCATCATCTATCTCCAGCTTGATTCATCTCAAAGCACTATTCTTAAATAACTGCAATCAACTAATGCAGATACCTGCAGAGATAGGAGATCTCCATAGTCTTGAAATCCTTGATATACGTCATACAGGGATTTGCAGTTTGCCAACTGAAATTGGACAATTAACTAATCTCAAGTGTTTGAGAGTTTCATTTGTAGAAATTGTTGGGAATCACAACCATGTCGATTCTGGATCAAGGGAGTTGATTTCTTCTAACATCATTGGAAGGCTTTATGCATTAGAAGAATTGATCATTGATGTGGAACCCAACAACAGAAGATGGAATCAAAATGTAGAATGTATTGCCTCAGAAATTGCTAAGCTGGAAAACTTGACCACTCTTTGTTTTTACTTTCCTGAAGTGGATTGCTTCCAGAATTTCATTGATACAAGTAAATCATGGAACGGAAACAACACTCTGTGGAGAGGCAACAGCTTCAGATCATTCAACATCCTTGTTGGTTATCACCGAAAAAGCAGTCCCCGTACTGTATTTGATGTCTCTGGTTGCTCAGCTGAAAAGCGTTTTAGCTTTTCTGATTGTGAAGGATTTCCTAATGCAGTTTTAAAGATATTGGAGCAGGCATGTGCTTTTGAACTGATTGGTCATCGTAATTCTGCTAATTTATCAGATTTTGGTCCTGATAAATTATTAGGGCTTGAAGCTTGTATAATTGAAGATTGTACTGAAATGACCAGCATCATTGACGGTGATCTTACAGGCGGTGTTGCATTCCAATGCTTGAAGAAGCTACACATAAGCAATCTTCCAAAGTTGTTGCGTATTTGGAAAGGTTCTATAGAAGCTGAAAGCCTTGTCATGCTTACAACCCTTACGCTGAAAGGATGCCAAAGTGTGAAAACACTCTTCTCTCACGAGATAGTCCTGCAACTTAATCAGCTAGAACATTTGCAAGTTGAGGAATGTAACATGATTGAAGAGATTATTGAGGCTGGAAGTGCAGTTGATTCCAGGGCCTTCCCTAGATTGAACAATTTGCAACTCATAGATCTTCCAGGGTTGACTAACATCTGCCATAATTTATCATTGGAATGGCCCTCTTTGGAGACGGTGACGATTAAGACCTGTCAGGTGCTAACAGATTTCCCATTTACCATGGAGAATGCAACTAAAATGAGAGCAATTTTGTGCACTCAGGCCTGGTGGAACCAGTTGGTTTGGCCAAATGTCCAAGTCAAAGATCGATTCCAACGCTTGTCTCAATTCGTATGAGCAATATCAATGCACACATTTTTGGGTATATAGTTTCTGTACTTCAACTCAGATTATGTTTAGAATATGACTTGTAATATTACTTTGGCTGGTCTCGAATTTGATGTTTTCCTGTTTTCTTTCGCTTGGCTTCGGGGCCAGCGAATGCTGTGGATCTTTGTTATATTCATAGATGTTTCTGTGGTTGCAATGCGGACAGTTGATAGTATCCCGATTTTTGCAGATCGGACATGGCTGTATCATTCACCCTGGAGAACAATTTTCATAAGTTGCTGTTACGATTTGGAGAGTGACGGATAGCTGATGCAGTTGCGAAGTAAGATTTAGTGGTGGTTATCTTTTGCTGAGCAGAGCTTTTATGTTGCTACACTATGCCAATAAGAATTTTTCTGGAGACTTGTGGCTTGGCAGGATCTTATTTTCTTATTTTCTATTTTTTTTTTTTTTTTTGTATTGCCCTGCTTGGAGGTTGATTTGAAACTTGTGTAATCTTTCTTTTCTGTAATAAAATTTGGATATTTTGCCTATTTACTCAAAATTTCTATAGAATTTGGATCAACACACTTTTAGTGAATTGAAGTTGTACTAACCAAATAAACACAACTGAGAATGTTCACAGTTAGCTCTCATCAGTTTTAAAAAGTAGCATCTGATAAATCATTGACAAAATGTTCATGATTTGATAATCAGTAATCGGCAATCACACAGAAAATTAGATAAAATAAACAAAAATAATTTTTTTTTTTTTTTTTTTGCATTAGATGTGGCAAGTATTTTATTATAAATTATTGTCTTGTTAAGCTCAGTAAGATTTTTTTTATAACTTCTTTCCATGATAGTTTAGATATTAAGAGTCAAATTAATATGGAGACATAATAGAAAATTTGGATTTACAATAGACTTAGATTCGGCGTTTGCCTTAGATTTATGATTGGTGGTATTATTGGATATTAATTAAAACATAACTAATTCTAAATTCAAATCAACGGATAAAGTGATAATAATTAATGCATATAACGAAGATCATTGACTATAATATTATACCCTTGTGATCCTTTGTTTGGCGGTCACGTTCAATATTTCATTCTCCAATTATGAACATATTATTTGTGTTATATTGACATGAGACTCATCGTCCAACTATTAACATCTTATGTTAATCAATGACAACATTTTATAGTTGTCCTAATACATTCAAACCACGTTATAGGAGACTGTTTGAGACGATATAAAGACTTCATTAATCTACAAAATTTATCTTTACCGAGCTTTCCTTCAAAACCAATAAACACTTCTTCCAAGTCTCCATTTAGGATTTTTTTTTTTTTTTTTAACATCCAACTAGTGTAAGGGCCAATTGGAATTCAGAGCCAAAGAAAGGAGGACTCTAATTGAGTTATTTAGGCTACTAGAGCAAAGATTTTCTAGTAATCTATCCCAAAGATTTGTGTGAATTCTTTACCCACGAGTCTTGCCTTGTATCTTTCTATACTATCATATGCTTCCTATTTACACCCCACTATCTTTTTATCCCCCAATAAATCAAGGCATTCACCTATTACATTATTGCTATCTTCCAATCTGGATCATCTAGGGCTTCTTTAATGTTTCTTGGGACAAACAAGTGAGAAATCTTAGAGGTAAATACTCTATGGTTATTGGAGAGTTTTTTATAAGGTAAATATTTGGCAATAGGGTGCTTTGTACACATTCTAACTCATTTCCTATTAGCTATAGGGATTAAGGATGTTAAGATTAAAAGGCTCATTATTAGAATGTATAATAGGAAAAGAAATTGAGTTTGGAGTAGGATTTCCTGGAATATCCAAGGGACCATTTCTCTGAGATTCTGACTGGTCTTGTATTAAAATGATAGACAAATCTTTGCGTATTTTTTTATGCCTCTCCGAGTATAAATCAAAAGCTTCGTATTTGGTTGAGGTATTTCACCTCATGTTCATGATGTATCTATTTTTGGCAAAGTTTGACTACTAGTTCTTTCATTTTCAATATTTTGAACACATATTTCCCATTCTTGTACAAGAATTAAAATAAGAGAAAATATGGAATCAAAATCCGTGTTAGGTAATGGGTTAGTAAAAGAATTGCCTTTTTGTGTTCCTGTCTCCTCTCTGAGTAAATGTTTGGTGCAACAGTGGTATGTGTGACGTGGTACCACAAGCGAATTAAAAAATGACAAGTTTAATTTTCTTCTTATTTTTTAGTTGTTTTTTTAACTTTTTAGCACGCGTGGCATAGAATGATTGGCTTGTTGCATGAATGACATGGTACCACTGTTGCACCAAAGATTTTCTCCCTCTGAAGAGAGTTTTTCTTAAGAAAATGTTGTTTTTTTTCCCGGGAAAGGGGGTGATTTACATCCATACTAACAAATATTTTTATTTGTTGTAGGGTTATAGCACTTGTAATATTTTTTATTTAGTGCATAATCAATGAAAACACATTTTTAGCTCTAGGATCAAATTTGGAGCGATATTGATTAGGAATGTGAATGAAAATCGTGCAGCCAAAATCGCTTTATTGGGCGATCTGCATGTATAATAGATGTTGGAAAAAAATTTGAAGTTTTTCAAGGGTATAATGTATTGTAAAACACGAGTAAGCATCTATTAATTAAATAAGATGCTGTTAAAATACCTTCCTTCCAAATATTTTGAAGTACTGTTTATCATGAAAATTTTGAATTTATTCTCTTTTCCACTTACAGTTTGAAAATTATTCACATTTCCACTTGATAAATAGAAAAGTGTACACATTATCTATTTAATTTAGGAAAAATTATCCGTTTTCCAGCTCATGAAAGTGGAAAAGTGAACACATTTGAAATTTCGGGTGGAAAAGAGAATAATTTCAAAGTTTTCGTGATAAACAATACTTACATTATTTTATGAGATCGAAAAATGATAATTTCCCTATTTTTATATATGAACATAAAATATTATTACATGAGAAACTTTAAGTAAGTGTTTATTTTTCTTTTAGCAATTCCATTTTTTTGGAGTATCAGAACATGCAAACAAATATTGAATACCCTTTCTTCCCCCCAAAAAAAAAAAAAAAAAAAAATCCTAAGCATTCATTAAAAATAATATGTTTAATTATATGTACAAAGGATACTGAATTTTCTTTTTGAAATTGATTTTCGACCGTGTTATAAAAGTCTTTAAACGATATTAAAACATCATATTTTCTATACATCGAATATGTGTGATCATCAATAAAAGTCACAAACTATTTTTTCAGATAAAGATTAATTTTTGAAGAACCCCACACATCACTATAAATTAAATATAAAAGGTTTTGATACACATAGGGTTTTGAGATATAAGTAACAAGATGATTTTTTTTGCTAACATATAATTTTCACATTGAAAAGTTGAACAATCCAAATTCTTAAATAAAGCTGAAAAGAAACGTTTAAGATATAGAAAATTAGGATATCCTAACCTAAGGTATCAAAGCCAAATCCTTAGTATGGGTGGTTTGGTCCCCAAGGGGTGTGGCTTGGTGGTGTAGGGTCCAGGATCTCACCTTCAGGTTTTGGGTTCGAATCCAGGTGGTGCACTTCTTGTAAGAGCTTGGGACAGCCGGTGATTTTACCTGCGCCGCGGCCCAAAATGGGTGGTTTGGTGGCGGAGTTTCCATCGTTTCCAAAAAAAAAAAATAAATAAATAAATAAATAAATAAACTATCAAGTAGCCCATTTACCCTCAGCCAAAGATGAACAAGTGCCTGGATTGAGACCATCGAAAAAAATTAGCACCATTCAGCCAAATCCTAGTGATCTGGGCAATAGGAGTTGATGCCGAGGTAACATCGGACATGACGATGAAGGTATAGGGCGACCAAGATGAATAATAACATATATATTCTGATATATTGAAATTACTTTACGCACGTCTGAGTATATTATATACACGAGTTGGAAACTATCAATACTTTCTTATTTTAAATATTTGACTTATTCTATATTTATAAACTAAATATCCAACAAATTTACCCCCATATATTTGGTAACTCTAAACAGAATCTTCCAATAAGGACAAACCAGAAGTGTTCTTGCCTGCGAGGTTGGTGGATTGTAAAGGCCAAGACTTTCGATTCATCAAGTTTGGTGGCGGAAGAGGTTGCCCTTGGGAGTTGCTTTGGTGAGTGTGGACACCTTTATAGGTGGTTATCACATAACTTGGATCAGCTATGTCTCTTTCAACTCTTTTCTTCACTGGACATCCAGCAACCGAACACTTGTAATAATTCCTGCTAAAATTTGTTACCTGATCAAAAGTTGAAATTAAGATCTCATTTTTTGCATTACAAGTTAAAATTATTACTAAACCTTGGATTTGGATTGTTTTTCACCGTCTTCTTCCCATATTTTCTCCACTTGAATCCGTCATCCAGTATATCAACTTCTGATTTTGTCCTGAATGAAACTCTTTGATTTTCCAGCTTTTTCTCCCTCCCACTTTCATTGTCACCTTCACATGCAACCACATGAAGATTATTGGCAACACCAAAGAGACTCTACATACTCGAGAGCAAAATTTTACAAGAAATAAAATTAGCTTTGCTTACTGTTACTAGGCCCTTCAAGCAGGCTGCTGGTTCCTCCAATTTCAATTTCTTCATTTGCTCGATATATCGGATTCTGGACAGACTCGAAAATGGTAGATGCATGATCATCCTCATACCCCTCATCAGATGTTGAGTACTTTGAGAACTCGAAATCAGTCTGTTCAGCATAGGTAATCTCAGGTTAGTCTCGTGATATAAAATTTATATTAGACATTCGGGTACATATGAGCTTAAAAATTCATTATATAGTATCATTATGATGAAATGCAATCTTTATTTCATATATATTATACACACACACCCACTTTGACTCAATTGACACCATACCTTCAGCTGTAATTACAGTTGAACCAATTTTTTAAACTAATCTCTTCAGTCTTTTCACTTTGTTCTCTGACCTCAATGATTTTCGGTCTTCATTGGTCAAGAATTCAAATGAACACTGAAATTAGAACTCTGAAGGATGGCATGTTCAGCCTCTGGAAACTTATCAGTTAAGCTGATAACTTTAAATTTCTAGTGCAAAGGAATTCAGGTTAAAATAAATGATTCATGCTTTTAAGACTTTAAATGTTCATTTGTCTAATACAGTGATTTTTGCATACAAAAGGTAATTATTATACAATGGTAAAAAAAAAATTAATGATTAAAAAATGAAGCAATTATAGGCAGAAAGATGTTATACAAGAAAATGAGTCTGATTTATTTATCACCTCCAAAGTTCAGAGCAAAGATTGGTGGAAATCAATTTTATCTTTTATGTTATCAAATTTTTTTTTTTTTTTAACAGGCCCTTAATATAGTGGATCAAAAACCATAAAAAGATAGGTAGATTTTTCTGAGCTTAATGAAACAATGATTTCGGATTGAGCACAAGTAGAGTCAAAAGATTTATATAGCCGATCTCATCTATTGGAAAAGGACTTAGTTAGGTTTAGTTTGACCCTTAATATAGTGGATCAATGAACGATTAATAATAATAATTTGACAAAAATTGGTGTTTTAGGGTTGTGAACGAATGGGAATTTGAGTTGGACTAAAAGATTTCAGTAAATTGTTTGATCAATTGAAAGCAAACAATTTATTGGTTATTGACAAGATAACTACATTCGGTCAGTTTAGATTGGATTTTGAAAACAGGCTCAGGGAACTAAGCCACTAGATCAAAAAATACGAGTAAATTCAGTTATCATCTGAGCTTCATGGTCAGAGATTCTGCAGCAACGACACTTATGGGAATATCTGAGAAGCTACAACCCTTTTCATTTTTACCAAATGAACACATAATGATAAGAAGGTGAGGTTGTGAGTCCAGCAATGGTGATTCTTAAGAAGTGTTGCTCTCCACAAGGCAAACTACATCCACTACTGGATCAGAACTGCTCAAATTTATCTTATTAAAACTGATTAATGGTATTTATGAATATTAAAAGATGAAGCTAACACATCTCATATCCATTTCTTTGTGTAAAATGTGAAGCCCTTGTCATCCGTTGGATGAGGGACACATGGCACAATCCTTGCCGTTGACCCAATTACCTTTATTTACTCATCCTATATAAAGAGCACTTAGGTTGAGTATTAGGAGAGAGTTTTCATTATTTGTATTCCCTTAATAATTGGCTAAGTGTTAAGCCAATTCCCTAGTCCAAGTTAGTGTAGTCTTCAATTGGGAATTTGAGAGATTGTCACTTTTAGAGATTAGGGTTCTTTGTGAGATTTGGGGAAATACATTTTGTAAACGGATTCAAGATTCCGTGTGTAATCTTGAAATTGCTTAGTGCAGCGAGCTCCCTATTCCGAGTTCAACGTGGATGTAGTCGGGAATCTTTCCGGCGAACCACGGTAAAAATCGTGCATTCTTGATTGATTGATTGACGAATATTGCGACAAAACTTAACAATTGGTATCAGAGCCCAAGATCAGTGGGCCGAAGAAAAATTGGTGATCAAGAAGCCCAAGATCGAGCTGCTTGGTTTGGGCGGCGAAAGGCAGAGGTTAATTGGAGGTGGGCCGTGAGAGGTTGATTGACAGCCCAAGACTCAGCCTGTGCGATTTTTGGCGGCAAAAGAAGCAAAAGCCAAAATCCCTAATTGGCCTCTGCAAACAAAAATTGAAGAACTCTGGCGTCGACAGCAGGGTACGAAGATCACAGCCGAGAGACACAGAAAGAGTCGAAGGCAAGATTCATAAAGCAACTCCCTGAAATTGGTCAAATTAGAAGACAGCAACAAGATTTGAAAAACCTTTGAAGATCAAGAAGCCCAAGAGAAGGAGGTCTTCTTCATCGGTCTGTGAAGAAAAGAAAACCCTAAAAATTGGTTTCCTTGGTCACGATTGAAGATCGACGCAGGGCAACAAAAAATTGGTCATCTTGAAGAACTTGTGGATTGAAGATCCAAGGCCAAAGACAAGATCCAGTGCAGTGACCTAATTCGGCAAGGCAAAACCGAGTGCAAGATTTACAGACAACAGCCATTCAGTTGCCGAAATTAAAATAGGTCTGCCGGCCAAGAAGGGACGTGAACTGCAGGCTTGGGAAATTAAGCATTCTGTTTGAAGTTGAGATTTAGCAAATTAAATCTCTGTTGAAGCTGGTTTGAGAGGAACAAACAGGGCATCCAAGAGTGAGTTGCCGAATCTGCTTCTGTTTGTTGTTTTTTGATTAAATTGGTTTGAGGCAGGGTGTGAGCTCCCTGGTTTCTTCTTCGGCTTTAGGGTTTGAAATCTGAGAAATTGTGGCTTTGTGTGTATTGTATTTGCTGTCCTGTTTGGGTAGATTGGTTGTGTTTTCTGCCGAAGGGTGTTAGGGCGAATTGAGGCAGTGAATGCGAGTGTGTTTTAGGCAGATTGTGTGTGAATTGCAGAATTGTGCTTAGGCAGTTTGGTAGTGTATAGCCGAATTGTGTTTGGGCTGAATTGGGGAGTAATTGCCGAGAGTGATGCGGAAGTGTCATCGGGTGATTACTGTTAAAAGAAGTATAATGTCGACAGTTAGACTCGACATAGGCATCTTTGACGGGAAAGGGGATTTCACTACTTGGAAGAAGAAAATGAAAGTCCTGCTTTCTCACCACAAGGTGGCTTTGGCACTGGAACCGCATCCAGAAAAGTGGCCAAAGATGGAAAAGGAAGCGAAGGACGGAATCCTGGAAGAAGCGTACAACCTGATTTTCCTTCACCTTGGAGATTCGGTCATCAGGAAGGTTGATGGAATGGACACTGCCATTCAACTATGGGGTAAACTCGAATCTCTTTATTCTGTTATTTCTGCACCAAATTTAGTGTTCTTAAAAGGAAATTTGTTTAATTACAAATGGATACTAGTAAGTCGATTGATGATATTTGGATGAATTCACGAAAATGACTCAAATCCTTAAAGGAACTGACCAAGCCCTAGGAGACTCTAGCGAAGCTATGATCCTTTTAAATGCATTACCTGAAGAATATAGTGTCGTTAAGAATTCTCTACAGTACACAGGAGTTGTACCTAGGCTAGACTTGGTGATATCTGGTATAAGGGCTAGAGAGCTAGAACTTAGAACCAGTAGGAGAGGAGGAGCGAACTTATTCGTGAAAGGTAAAAATGAAAGGAAATATAATGGTCCGAAAAATCATCAGACTAGTAAACAAGAACCTAAATGGAAGAAAAGAGATAAACAAGATAAGAATAAAGATAGTGACAAGAAGTGCTATCATTGTGGAAAGATGGGACACCTTAAAATGAATTGTTATAAGTTCATTAGGGAACAGAAAATGAAGGCAGCGCCACTGTGGCTGCCGAAAAGGAGTCGATGTGCCTATCTGAGGCATTGACTGTGTGTAGGGATCACATTAGTAGAGAATGGATTCTGGATTCCGGGTGTTCTTCCACATGAGTCCGTATAGGGACTGGTTTGTCAACTTTAGAAATTCTGACCAAGGGACTGTGTATATGGGTAATGACAATACTTGTAGGATACAGGGGGTTGGGGACATACTCTTAATCTTCATGATGGTAAAGTTAGGATTCTTACTGACGTTAGATATGTACCTGACTTGAAACGGAACCTGATATCACTAGGAACACTAGATGAATTAGGTTTCACATATAAAGCACATAAGGGAACATGCACATATCTAAGGGTAATAAACTAATCCTAACTGGTATTAAGAGAAATGGATTGTATGTTCTAAATGGCCAACATGTATTCTCGGATAAACCCATTTCTGCTTTAACTTCTAATGTTGATATGACTAATATATGGCACTTGAGACTTGGCCATATAGGCCAGAAAGGTATGCAGGTACTCAGCAAGCAGGACAATTTGGAAAGGACCAGTTGAAGCCACTTGAGTTTTGTGAGATCTGTGTGTTGGGCAAACAGCACAGACAGAGCTTCCCAACTGGAATTCATTTGTCAAAGGCGAGTCTGGAGTATCTACATTGTGATTTGTGGGGACCAGCAAAGGTCCAGACACATGGGGGTAAGAAATATTTCCTCTCTATTGTTGATGACTACAGTAGGAAGGTATGGACATTCTTACTAAAATCAAAGGATGAAACTTTGACTAAATTTAAAGAATGGAAAGTATTGGTAGAAAATCAAACTAGTAACAAAGTAAAAGTCTTGAGAACTGATAATGGCTTAGAATTTTGTAATACTGAGTTTGACCAATACTGTACTAGTGAGGGTATCCTAAGACATAGGACTGTTAGAAACACCCCTCAACAGAATGGAGTTGCGGAAAGAATGAATAGAACCTTATTAGAAAAGATCAGATGTCTTTTATTTTCTTCCGAACTTCCGAGGGCCTTTTGGGGTGAAGCCCTCAATACTGCTACTCACTTGATTAACCTTAGCCCTAATAGTTCAGTTCAGTTTAAGACACCAGAGGAAATCTGGTCTGGTAGAGCTCATAAGCTTGCACACCTTAGAGTATTTGGCTGTGAAGCTATGCTCACCAGTCCGTAGGTAAACTTGAACCGAGGTCAATCAAGTGTGTTTTCCTAGGATACCAAGAAGGTACAAAAGGGTATAGGTTATGGGAAAGGGAATCACCTGGAGTCAAAGTCATAGTTAGTCGGGATGTTATATTCAATGAAATTTGTTTTCCTTGTAAATCTACTAACAACAATGCAGGTGCCTTAGAAAAGGATCTAGCAGATTTTGATTTTGCAGGTGGAGCTCAGATGCAGGTGGAGCCAGGGACATCAAGGACCGCTGAGCAAGTTGGTGACATGTCAGGTTCGGAGACATCTGAGGACTCTCAGCCCAGGAGAAATATCCAGGAGGAAAACAGAAATGAAGTAGCAGAGATACAAGAACAAGTTGAAGAGGACACAGTAGATCAAGTGGATCAAACTGAGCAGCATGATGAGACACCTCAAGACACATTGGCCAACTACCAGCTAGCGAGAGACAGAAGTAGGAGGCAGGTAAGGCCTCCTACCAGGTATGATTACTCAACCAATGATTTGTATTTCTGTGCGTTAATAGCAAGTCATGAAATTAATGGGATTGAGTCTGCTAGCTTAGGGGAGGCATTAAAGTCTACCCATAAACTTGAATGGGAAGAGGCTATAGAAGAGAAGATGTTTTCTCTTAGTACTAGACCTGAGGTGATTAAAATAGAAAATGTACCTTGTGCTAATGCTATTGGTTCTGTGATGTATACCATGATTAGTACTAGACCTGACTTGTCATATGCTGTATCGGACATGAGTAGGTTTATGTCTAATCCAGGTGGAGCACACTGGAGTGCTTTACAATGGTTGTTAATATACTTGAATACTGCTGTTGATTATGACTTATGTTTTAACCAATCTAACGCTTTAGATTTGGTAGGGTATGTTGATTCTGATTTTGCAGGTTACAGAGACTCAAGAAAGTCAACTACCGAAGCGGAGTATCATTTTGTGCGGGAAATTATCTCAAGCGGTAAGATTGAGATTAAGAAAGTTCCAACTGAAGACAACCCATCGGACATGGGGACAAAGATTGTGGCTGCTACCAAACTCTTCCACTGCATGAAGCTGTTGCAGGTGGGGGTTGGCTGACCTTGCAGCCGACATGAGCGGTGATGTGAGTAGGTGAGTTTGCTGTGCTATTTTTGACCTTAGTGTGTCCTTGTATATGGTTAGGAGTGATTAGTGTGTTTTGGCTTCAAGGTGGAGATTGTAAAATGTGAAGCCTTGTCATCCGTTGGATGAGGGACACATGGCACAATCCTTGCCGTTGACCAATTACTTTATTTTACTCATCCTATATAAAGGCACTTAGGTTGAGTATTAGGAGAGAGTTTTCATTATTTGTATTCCCTTAATAATTGGCTAAGTGTTAAGCCCAATTCCCTAGTCCAAGTTAGTGTAGTCTTCAATTGGGAATTTGAGAGATTGTCACTTTTAGAGATTAGGGTTCTTTGTGAGATTTGGGGAAATACATTTTGTAAACGGATTCAAGATTCCGTGTGTAATCTTGAAATTGCTTAGTGCAGCGAGCTCCCTATTCCGGAGTTCAACGTGGATGTAGTCGGGAATCTTTCCGGCGAACCACGGTAAAAATCGTGCATTCTTGATTGATTGATTGACGAATATTGCGACAAAACTTAACAATAAAACTGTAAAGGAACCTATGACACAACTTATCTCCACATTGGTATGATATTGTCCACTTTGGGCCTAAGCCCTCATGGATTTGCTCTTGGGTTATACCCAAAGGCTCATACCAATGAAGATACATGTTCCCCTTATATGCCCATATCTTCCCCATATCTAACCAATGTGAGACTTTGGGACTTTGTTTGCACACCCAACAATCCTCCCCTCGAACAAAGGACCACAAAGGACAACTGAGCCTCCCCTCAAACGATCATTCATCCGTCCACTCCATGAAGACCAGAGCACAACCGCCTGTCTAACCGAGCACTCACGGATCACGATCGGGGCTCACCAACTTTGTTCGGTATTCCGAGGATTCATCCACATGGCTAACTCCGGGGCATGGCTCTGATACCACTGTAAAGTAAACCTATGACACAACTTATCTCCACATTGGTATGATATTGTCCACTTTGGGCCTAAGCCCTCATGGATTTGCTCTTGGGTTATACCCAAAAGGCCTCATACCAATGAAGATACATGTCCATCCTTATATGCCCATGATCTTCCCCATATCTAACCAATGTGAGACTTTGGGACTTTGTTTGCACACCCAACACTTTGTTTATGCATATAAAAGAATTAAACAAAGGTGAAGAAAACAAACTGTTATTTACCGTAAAGAACAGTAGATAAGGATGAATTATACCTCGGTTTTATGACTGCCCGAGAGATTTGAGGAGAGCTTGTCAAAGGTAGTAACCTCAGCAAGAGACATTGAAGGAGAGTCTAGTAACAGCAGTGGGGATGGTGACTGCAACAGGAAAGACTTGGAAGAGATCAATATGATTTAATCTAGTGAGTTTGATTTTCCATTTTCTAATAAATTTTGAACACGCTTCAGGAGCAAAGGTGCTAGTCTCAAAATCACCAGTAAACTCATTTACTATCTGAAGCTACATTGTTAGAGGTTGTCCATCATCGGTACTTTTGGGCATATTTAGGAGCTAAACAATGACCCTAAAGCTATTTTACCACGTTAAAAGGAAAAAGGAAAAAGGAAAAAGGAAAAAGGAAAAAAGAAAAAAAGAAAAAAGATGAGGTCGTGGGAATAGAAGATTTTGACATATCTAGCAACCAACACTTCTTACATTTTATCTTCAAAATTATATACCAAGTGCGAAGAAGAATCTAAAGCCATTCACAAAAAAGAGTAACTCGTACCTTTTTTCTATGCAACTGCTGTATGGTTGTGTTAAGGTCACCCTCCCAGCACCCTTTATCTTGTCCCCAATATTGTTGTACCTCTCGTAAACTTGGTGTGCTTAATTCTCTGGTAGAGAAAATCTTCATCTTGGGACACTCTATCACAAATAAATGTTCCAGAGATGGGAACCTAAAGGCGTAGTTGCCAGAGTGGAAGCTTAAGAGACTTTGTAAATTTTCAAGTGACAACCACTTCAATTTTCTGAAAGCAATTTCATCTTCTGCCACATCTCCCTCACTTGATATTATTTCTGTCATCATTTTACATCCATCTATCCTCAGTTTCATGAGTCGCGACAAACTCTTGGCTGTGGATGAGCTTACTAGGTTTTTCAAACCTTTGCAATACCATACTTCCAAAGTTGTGAGATTCCCAAAAGATGCTGATGATGGCACTAAACTTAGTAAATTGTCACACCACCACACTTCTAACATTTCAAGATTTTCAACAACCGAATCCAGTTTGGAGTCTTGTTTCCACAAGTGCATCAGATCAGAAAGTTCCCACAGCTTTAAACTTTTAATCTGAACAAGTGCCCCAGCATGTTTCTCAACCTCTTTAAATGAAAATATCTCTTTGTATGAGCTCCGTCTTAGTTCAAGCTTTTCCAGATTGCTAAATCTATGAAGAAAACCAAATGGAAAATTTTCTGATTTATCATTCACAGCCTCAAGAAATTTAAGGTTTTGAAAAAGTTGTTTTGGCAATTGGCACTGGCATATCATGGCAATGTCCTTTCCACCTAATTTCAGCTCTTCCAGATGGGAGCTAATCTGAACAACAAAGGAAGGAGCGCAAATTAGAGTCCAATCCAACTATTTAGCAGATTTTATAGTAATTATAATAGATTCTTGACAGGAAAAGGGGGAAATTTGTAGTAGATGGTCATCCATAGACCAACTAACGTGGAATTTTTTTTTTTTAAACATATAGAACAAGCTTGAACTGAAAGAGAATAAAAAAACTAAATAAATGGGGTCTCAGAAAAAGCAATATTGTATAAGATTTTCCCTTTTTTCTCAATTTTCTATTGTTTTAAAGTTTGGATCAAAGGAAAAGCCAAAAGGACAAGTATTTTTCTACCTTCTTTTCTCTTTCTTCCTCGTCGTATAACTATTTGAGTAGATGTGTGATCAATATACTGTAAGAAGTTTTAAATTTGGTTGATTCCAATTTTCAAAATCTAATTTATCAGTTCAATTTGCAAATTTCGAAAAGGTCACATAAACAAAGCCACAATGATCTTTTAGTTTAATGAATCGATAAAATAGAAATTATTTTTTTAAAATAGATAAGCAATTGTTCAAATTAACCCATCGTACAGCTAGTTATTGTTACCAACAATCTAAAATTGGATCAACATTTAGCAAAATTCATTGGTCTATAAACATGGAATACACCTAGTGATGACTAACAAAATTAATGTAAACTAGTGTCTCCAAGTAAGACTAACACACATTCTAAACTTTAAGCTGCCACAAGAAAGCAAATAAATCATTAATATTTTTTACTGCACATAATGCGACGATAATCATACTTGACCAACGGTGTACCTAACTGCAGCTACAAAAAGACTTTTCAAATCACTCCCTACATTTTAAGGGGGAAAAAGAATGTGGGTCTTGTACCTTTTCGACCAAGAAGAGGGCTTCCAGTGCTGGTTCGAGTTGGCTCTCCTCATTAGTTTCTTGGAAGCTGACATATTCTAAAGTAAATATCGCTACTTTGTCACAACCATATACCTCCAACCTTTTCAACAATGGCCATTCCGAAGTATGTATTCCAGGGTAGAATACTCTCAGTTCCGATAAGTTCCAAAGTTTCAGGAAGGTTACTTTTGGAAAGACAAATGTAGCGGTTGCTTCTGCTCCTCTTTCCTTGCTAACTATCTCCTCTAAAACTGTGCAGTAGCATATCTCAAGGTGTTCGAGCTGGACAAAGTTTCTAACAGTAGAAGATGGAAATACATATTTTAATTTCTCACAGCCATGCACAATCAAGTGGGTTAAATTTTGCATGCAAGGAGATACTGCCGCAAGTTGGTTGTGCCAAATCTTTTCAGTATTAATTGCATAAAGTTCCAAGATCTCCAAATTAGGAAACACAACCTGCAGAAATATTTCTTATTTCAATTTTTTCATGTAAATGTATCACCATCTTTCTCTGCAAAAAGTTAACATTTAACTTCACCACGCACAAAGTTTGCTGCCACATTCTATTTTAAAAAAAAATTCCGAATCCGAAAAGTGGTAGAACTAAGCCTAGGGTGTAATGGGATTCAAAGAACTTCAAGAACTAAAGCAAACAAGGGGAAAAAAAATAGTAAATAGGCACACAGCCACACAAAAACACATTAATGGTGATGCACCCAATATCAAAAAAGATCTATCAAAGAAAAAGGCAAACAATGCAAGCCAGTACCAACCCCGAAACTGAACCTAAAGGTGTTATGCAATCTATCAAAGATAAAGGCAAACAATGCAAGCCAGTACCAACCCCGAAACTGAACCTAAAGGTGTTTTTTCTCTCCTGAGGAGTTCACATTCTAACAATTGAGACAAGCAGAAAGAATAAAATGATAGAGAGAAAGGTACCTTTTCATTAAAAAGTGGAATGGGAATATCAATCTCATCATCCAAAATGACTTTACTGGGGCATGTATGAGAGTAGAAGCTGGTGAGCTGCGGAACATATTTTATAGTCAAGGAGCGTAATTGACCAAATTCAATCTTGCCCACTTCTTGGTAGCCAACATCATCTTCTCTTCCAAAAGTGAAAATCTCTTCCATATTCTTGCACTTAATCACCTTAAGCGTCTGAAGTTGTGGAAGGCCTCTGGCAATGGAGAATGAGAAGATATTTTTCAATTTATCACAGTTTCTCACTTTTAATATTCTCAGTTTACAGAAAGACTCTGCCACAAGTTGACCATGAAATATTTTCTCCAAGTGAATCAAGTTATCAAGAAACATCGACTCCAAAATAGGGAAGGCATTGCAGCATACCAATGCCGTTGAGTCAACAATACATAAAATGAAGGGATTATTTTGGGCATGGAGATGCTTCAATGCTGGAAACCCCTCTGTGTCTAATTCATAAAGAACATTCTCGATACCTGGAACTTCATCCAAATACAGGCCTTCAATTCCCTTCATCTGAATAAAAATCTCATCCACGTAAATGTTGGTAAGAAGCTTGAGTTTCAATGTTCTTGAACTTCTTGTATACTCACACTTATCAGACCACTCCCAATTATCTCCTATGAGTATTTTGTACCTCAAAAGCTTTCTGGAAAACAATTCCATTGGTGGGATCACGGCATCTTGAATATGAATTTCCAAAGTTGTCAGGTGAGACAAATTCTTCAACTCCTGAAGACTAGCATTATTTCTTTCAAAGTTGAGTCCGTCAAACTCCCATTCAACAGATGTATAACCCAAATAAAGTTCTTCTAATTGGGATAAGCTGGATATCACATTTGGAGGAATAACTTTTAGTTTTGAACTATTGCTCAAATCTAACAACTTTAGCTGAGTCAATTGACCTATTTCTATAGGCAACTGCTCAATATCAGAACAGTGTAAGCTAAGGATTTCTAGTTTCTTCAGGTGTCCAATAATCGCTATGTCTCGCAATACGCATTGATCAAGACACAATGTTTCAAGGTTTAGTAGGTAACAAAAGGATGATGGCAGCGTCAATAACTTCATTCTAGTCAATACCAAAACCTTTAGCTTTGGCATCCCAACAAAAAAGTTGTCAGGAATAAGGAGAAAAGGATCCTTTGGATTCATACAGAAAGATGTAAGGTGTGGAAATTCCAACCCTTCAGGAAACTCCCCAGTGTTAATATCATGAAGGAAGATTGCACTGCAGTTTTTAAGTATATCCTTATTTGTCCATTCAATCAAAACTTCATTTCTAACCATAAATACATGATGATTTCTAGATGCAATTGATATGGCAACATTACGGACAATACCATGCATAGAAAACCGGTCTGCGGTGTCACCATCAAGCAACAAACAAGAGTCTTTAAGTCTACAGACCAGTGCATATACTCTATCTCGTCTTTCTTGCATTGTATATGTACATTCAAACAGACCCAAACCCGTTCCGTATTTCAACAAATCCATAATGGGAGCATTACAGGGATGTTCCATTAGACTACAAAGCAAAAAAGTTAATTTGAGTTCCTCACCTTCCAAATAATTGTAACTCAACTCTATGGTTGAATTCAGCTGTGCATCCAATCCTGCAAAGTTTCTTTCAGAGAACCTCAATTCATGCAAAACTTTCTTCCATGCAAACAACTGCTTATTTCTTAATGTTCTTGCAACTGTTAAAATGGCAATTGGCAATCCTCCACATTCATTGGCTACCTGAATTGCAATAGTTCGCAAATCAGTGTCTTCAACAGAGTCACCTACCACTTTTGAAAATAGGCTCCAGGCTTCTTCCTTATTTAAAACAGAGACACAGTAATTATTTTGAGAATGCATCTCAGTCGCCAAAACATCTCGACTTCTTGATGTCATCAATATTTTACAGCCCCTATGAACATCTCCAAAAGGAATCCCTATTGTCTCCAAATCAAGACTTGTCCAAATATCATCCAATGTAACAAGGATCTTCTTCTCTTTCATCAATCGATCACATAACATCATTGTTCTTTCAGATTCACTCTCCTCGCAGAAATTCAAATCTAGCTGATCTGCTATTTCTGCTCGAATACTTTTCGTGTCTGGGGTCTGTGATACCTCTACAAAAACCACCTCATCAAAGATCTTCTCTTCCTTAGACCGTCGAGCAACTTCCTTCACCAATGTGGTCTTGCCAATGCCGCCCATTCCATACACCCCAATCATGTTGACATAAGGACCTCTTAATGCATCGAGTATATCACTCACAATGGACTTTCTTGACTCAATAAACTCGTAACCTTCAGTAGACATAACCAATCTGTCCCTTGAAATGCTAGGAACAGAAACTCGATCGAATTTCCCTTCATCCTGGAGTTCAGCAACAGCTTTCACCTCCTTCATTGCTTTCTTGCTAAGCTGATACCGATTCTTCAAATTCGGACACAGCCCATTGAAACATTGCTCGTCTGCTTCCTCATCACATTCAACTAACTTCCCTGCTTCATCAACGACCCTGTCCACACTAATCAGCCAATTCTCAACACTCTGTTCAATCTCTTCCCCGTGTTCTTTGGAAACATCAACCCTATGCTGCACACTCTCTCTCGTAATCCTGAGCTTTTCAACTTCTTCATTCAGATTGTCAAAGTTGCTCTTGTAGCAACATAAATAACCAAATTGTTTTCCCTTTCCCATTTCTTTCTATTTTAGCAAAATGATTTTGTGACAAGTAACAAAGCAACAATGACAACAAGTCAACAACGAAACAGAAGCAAATTAAATTCTGAATAATCAGACTGAACTGAATTGGAGAGAGAGAGAGAGAATTTCACTCCTGCTGATGTCAGCAAGAAAATTTTCGTGCAGAAGAAAAAAATGACACTGAATTGGGAGATGACTTGACTTTTGTTGACTGGTGACGGACCTGCTAATTAGTTGAAGCTGACCTGCTGCCAGTGCGCCTTGCTGTCATTTCCGGCGAGCTCCCTGCCACCCTTTTAAGAAATTAACAATAACAAATAGTATTTGAGATATTAGCAAATAGTAATTTTTGGTTGGATTTTAAATTTTCTGATTCAGATTTTCAGATTCAGACTTCCAACAGATCTGAGCTTGATTGTAACTATTGAAAAAAAAAAATTTAAGCTAAATTTGCGGTGGGTTCTCGATTTTGCCTTTTTTTAAAAAAAAAGTTGATAATGTAGGAATAATTAAGGCCATATATGGTGAAATATTGTGTATGCGATATAGATGAGGAAAGTCTTCCTTCCGTGAGGTCCTTTTCTTGGCAAAAAGGCTCTAGTATGGAAGTTACGTGTCAAGCTTTTTCTTTGGCTCTTTGCGAAATCTAGCTGTGAGGAAAGTGGAAGACCTGATAAGATGGACACGGAGGAGTTAATCAAAGTAGTCTTCGTGGGGAAGACGACGGAAACGGGGAAAAATAGAGAGGGTCTCAAAGCAGCCATGACTCAGGTCTGGAGTACCCTAAAGGAAGTCAAGATTGAGAGTCTGGGGTAATATATTCATGTTTAAATTCACTTCAGAGGCGGACAAGAGAAAGGTGCTGACAGGCCACTAATGGTGTTGGTAGAACCAATCGGAATTGGAAATCTTATTGAGCAGCCATTTACACACATCTTTCTGGGTTTATGTCCATAATGTCCCTATAATGTGTGTTGACGGTTGATTTTCGTCTCAGGGATAATATTGAGATATCGTACCCGAGATAATTCTCCATCAATAGTGAATTTGTTTGGTTATGGGAAATCAAAAGCAAATTTAGGCAAAAGGAAAATAACACACTGGCCAACACAGAGTATTAACGTGGTTCGGCGGATGTGAATCCAACCTACGTCTACGGGCACAGAATGGATGGGTGTATTCGGCCGACCTGTTTGGAGGTCGGTCAGTAGGGATACCGAGCAATTTGCATGACTGCAATATTATAATTTGTTTTCTCTAAAAGAAAGAAAAAGAAAAAATGAACTCATCTCCCACCATCCCCCTCTCTACTTCACAAGCATACTTTATATACACAGATGAGGCGGTTCTTCCCATTTGCATAGTCTTCCACGTAGCGTCTGACTGATTAAACGAGCTCTTTGTCCTAGACTTGCTCTTGCCGAAAGTAAACCTGTCTTCTGACAGTATGTCCCATCGCTTCTGGTTTCTTCCCTGCCACGCGCAATTAATGATGGTGACAGTTGGACGGTGCCACCAGGAGATGACACATGTAAAGGAAAATCATAACCTCAAGTCTTCTGTCGGTTGCCACTGTCAGTTGCCAAGTGGTCGGCCATATAACTGGTCGTGTTTATATCCAATTATTCCTACCCAGTCTTGAAATATCCTAGCTCTTCGACCTGCTCACAAGGGAGAGTAGAATAAGCTCGAACCGAGCTGATGACCTAATGTGGTCGACTTTACTGAAACTACATCAAATCATATACCCTGGTCGGCATAATATGGGAGACCGTGTCCGGATTTTTTGTCGGGCCGAGGAGTGGCTAACACTTCTGAACATCCGTTTTTAAAGAAGGAAGGAAATTCCAATTCTGCCCCTGGTCGCACTGTTTGATGCACTTGTCGATTTTTACCATCAACATCTATCACATAGTTCTCGGTATCAATGAGTTTGCGAGTTGATGCCGAGAACTATAAAAAGATGGCGTGTTGTTCACCCTGCTGGTGGTCGCTCCCATTTTTCACCCCTCTACTAGAGTAAATTCATTATCCTGAACCTACGTCTATCGTGCTTCCGTTCTTGTTCTCGAGGAGTTGTTGTCTGAGGCTCCTGTGAGAACATCTGCAGCATTCTTTTCCTTGTTTATCTATGACCACTCTGTCTGGTATTCTCCTTATGATTTATTTTTCTGACTTGCTCTTCCGAACTTAGATGTGAGGAGAAATTCTGAGCCCGACCCACTTTGAATTCTGCCATGGGAAATGCTTCTTTCTGAAGCTGATGAGAGTCCATTCGGTGGGACGTAACCCAACCCCGAGATGATAGAGATGTTTGGCTTTGGGGGAATGTTACATCCCCAGTCAAAAAGGCCGACTCGATGGGATTCACCCCAAACCCGAGCTGAAATAAGCACTGAGCTGATTGAGAATACTTAGCTCTGGGGGAATGTTACATCCCCGGTCCAAAAAGACAGACTCGGTGGGATTCATCCCAAACCCGAGTTGAAAGAAATAATGAGGCCTCGGCGGAACGAATCCAGCCCCGAGCCGATTGAGAATACTTGGCTCTGGAGGAATGTTACATCCCCAGTCCAAAAAGACAGACTCGGTGGGATTCACCCCAAAACCGAGCTGAAAGAAATAATGAGGCCTCGGCGGAATGAATCCAGCCCCGAGCCGATTGAGAATACTTGGCTCTGGGGGAATGTTACATCCCCAGACCAAGGAGACAGACTCGGTGGAATTCACCCAAACCCGAGTTGAAAGAAATAATGAGGCATTGGCGGAACAAATCCAGCCCGAGTCGATTGAGAATACTTGGCTTTGGGGGAATGTTACATCCCCATACCAAGGAGACAAACTCAGTGGGATTCACCCCAAGCCCGAGCTAAAAGAAATAATGAGGCCTCGGTGGAACAAATCCAGCCCCAAGCTGAATTAACCATAACATAACATAGGCGTTCCCTTGTTACGAACTGGTACCTCCAAAACACAACTCTGATGCTACCGACTCGGTTAGGCCGATTGCTTCACGGGGGCATTCCCTCCCCAACTCTGTCGCTATCACGAGGTGATACTACTAACTCGGTTAGGCCGATTGCTTCACGGGGCTCTCCCTCCCCGCAGTCGCCATCCGAGGTGATATTGCTGACTCGGTTAGGCCGATTGCTTCACGGGGGCACTCCCTCTCTGCGATCGCCATCCCTATGTGATACTGCTGACTCGGTTAGGCCGATTGCTTCACGGGGGGCACTCCTTTCCCGCGGTCGCCATCCCGATGTGATACTCACGAACGCAAGCCATGGGGTAGTTACGCTCCAGCTTCAGGAGTTTAACACTGCCACGAAGTGTTCGCGTGCTCCCTCATGCACTTCATCCCTTGAAGCGGTCTGGTTCCTCAAAGAATGAGATTAGTCAGGTCGGCGCATTTCCATCCGGGAGTTTGGAAATGACACCCGTGTTTGGTGTGCCACGGATTTGATGCCTTTCCCTGTCTCAACTCATCCCTTCGCATCGAGTATGTCCAAAAAATAATGAAAATAACTTTCACATTTAATAACAAACAAGCAAGATAGGCAAGTTTCTTAAAAAAATGTGAGTTTTATTCATATTCAAAGGACCTACTACCCTTTTTACAACTCTTTGTGGGACATTTTAAGAGAGGCTTTTACAATCAAGTCTTCTTCTGCTTCCTGCTTTGCGGTCCAACCGCGTCTTCTGATCCAAGCTCTGGAAACTCTCGATGCGTATGTCGTACTTGTAAACTTCACACTCAAGATGGCTCCTCCATCAGGACTTCCTGAGAATCCTTCAATCTGAACTCGATTATGAGGATTCCGAGCTGGATCATAGGGTCTACCGAACCGGGCGCTCCGTAGGCACTCCTTGAATAATGTAATTTCCCGGTGCCTGGCGCATCTCGAACAACCTTGGGTACTTGGGGGAGGTCTTCAATCTATGCTCTTTGTGGTTCCCCCCGTACTTTTTACTACTTCTTCCAGTTCGGGGAAGACCACAACACCAATTAGAACCTCACCGGTGGGGCGTTTCCCCTCGCCCTTGGCTAACTAGCTCTCAAACCAATCCTTCAGCACAAGTAACTTGTGAAGCTGGCGATTGGTAGCCTGGGAAGTACAGTTCCTTCCGACTGAGGAGCCTGGTCAACTGTCGTCAACGGATGTAACCCATCCCCATCGTTACATTTCATTCGACAACTCACCTCGGATGGGAATCCGTTGGCCAATACTTTTACATTTCATTCCACAACTCAACAAAATAGAGCCTCCATCTCCGAAACCCTTTTTTCCGCTTCGCTTTATTCATTTCCCTTTTCACTCATTCTGTTGTTGAACTCCCACGCAACCCATGGCTTCCACCTTCTACCATCGTCCCAACACTCGAGTTACTTTTTGTCGAGTCCCCATAGACGGCACCTACTGTTGACGGCTGATTTTCGTCTCAAGGATAATATTAGGATATCGTACCCGAGACAATCCTCCATCAATAGTGAATTTGTTTGGTTATGGGAAACCAAAAACAAACTTAGGCAAAAGGAAAATAACACACGGGCCAACACAAAGTATTAACGTGGTTTGGCGGATGTGAATCCAAACTACGTCCACGGGCACAGAATGGGTGGGTATTTTATTACTGAAATGTATTCGGCCGACCTGTTTGGTGGTCGGTCAGTAGGGATACCGAGCAGTTTGCATGACTGCAGTATTACAATTTGTTTTCTCTAAAAGAAAGAAAAAGAAAAAATGAACTCCTCTCCCACCATCCCATTCTCTACTTCACAAGCCATACTTTATATACCACAGATGAGGCGGTTCTTCCCATTTGCAGAGTCTTCCACGTAGCGTCTGACTGATTAAATGAGCTATTTGCCCTAGGCCTGCTCTTGCCGAAAGTAAACATGCCTCCTGACAGCATGTCCCATCGCTTCTGGTTTCTTCCCTGCCACGCGCAATTAATGATGGTGACAGTCTGGACGGTGCCACCGAGAGATGACACGTGTAAAGGAAAATCATAACCTCAAATCTTCTGTCGGTTGCCAAGTGGTCGACCATATAACTGGTCGTGTTTATATCCAATTATTCCTACCACTCTTGAAATATCCGAGCTCTTTAACCTGCTCACAAGGGAGAGTAGAATAAGCCCGAACCAAGCTGATGACCTAATGTGGTCGGCTTTACTGAAACTGCATCAAATCATATACCCTGGTCGGTCTAATATGGGAGACTGTGTCCGAATTTTTTGTCGGGCCGAGGAGTGGCTAACCATTGTGAACACCCATTTTTAAAGAAGGAAGAAAATTCCAATTCTGCCCTTGGTCGCACTGTTTGATGCACTTGTCGATTTTGACCATCAACAATGTGTATGGATAAGATCTTTATCGCGGAGCTGGTGAGAAAAATAGGAGTTGTCTAAGAGGTGATAACCGATGAGCAAGGAGAATGTTTTGGAAGGTATATTAGAGTGAGAAAAATATGTTGACATCACTAAACCTTTAAAAAAATGCTGCTGCTGGAAAGAGGAGATGGGGAGGATATCATTATGCCACTTCAATTTGAAAGACTTCCGGATTTTTATTTCTGTTGTGAACGTATCGGCCATCACTACAGGGATTGTAAGTTGTTCAAGGGGCCAGCAAAAGAGAATTTTGGTTTTGGAGCTTGGATGAGAGCCACTTCAATACCAAACAAATTTCGTAATAGTAGAAACCGAGCAAGGGATGAGACCGGCAGATCAAAATGTAGGCAATGTCACCATGCTACAGAGAGGATGAGATAGTGCAGAAGGCAAGAAAGTAGGGGATGCACCAGTAAGGGATGGGAGGGAACCAATAAAAGCGAGACACGTGGACGAGATGGCAACAGAGGAGCAGGTTTTGAAGAAATAGAGATGGTACAGCTGGTTGAGGTTCCCAAGGCACAGAAGATTGTATCTTTGAGGAGGCAGGAGGATCAGGCAAGCAGAGAAGAGGCGGAAAAGATAAAAATGAAATAGAAAATGGAGGCAATCAATAGAGGGAGAATTCGGGGAGTATGTCTTGTTGGAGTTTTGGGCATGGGGCGCGGTAGAAGCGCAGTTCAGACGAAATCATAATCTTAAAAAAAATTTTAAATTACCAAATAAATTATTCAATATCTACTATGAATAATTTATTCATATTTCACTTAAACATGTTTATTCGATATCAAATAACAACATAAACAACTAAGAAACGTCGCGAAACTTTTACGAAAATGTTTTTCTGTAAAATGGCATAAAACGCATTTTTAATCGAACTGACTACCCAACGCACATGGGGGCTGCCCAAGTCAGCCCCAACAGTGCTAGGGCAGTTCATGGGCTGCCTAAACAGTGATCAATTCACTGTTTGGGCAGCCGTCACCCGATTGGCTCAAAAGTCACCCGGTAACGCCATTTTTCGCTGATTTCGCTTATTTCAACTCTAAAATAATTTCCGACAATTGTTCCAACACCCAAAACACATCCAATATATTTATATGACATCAATTTCATCAACATATTCACTTTTTTTCAGATCAGATCCAGAATACAAAAATATTATTTTTCATGCTTTAAATCCAATTTATCAAGATTAATCCTATTAATCAAAACACCAATCAAAGTCACCACACATGAACCACCCAAGAATAATTATAGGCATTACAAGAGTGGTCATAACACTCTAGAATGGCAACATATCATCAAATGACCAATTGAATAAATATTACAATAATATTATCCAAAACAACTTCACACATGCAATATGTTTCCAACTTCATCCTCCAAAACCAAAAGCCCCAAATTATAAGAAAAATAAGAAACCCGAGAATCCATCTAGATAATCAAGAACATGAAACATGCTTTCAAGCTTAAGAGAATTGAATATTACCTTTAATATCTTATTTCCTAAAGCCTTTTTATTAATTTTTCTTTGTTTTATTTCTTGAATCATAAAGTCAAGATTTGAGAGCTTTGGAGGACATATATTCGGCTATGGGTAAGCAAAATGGAAGAAAAGAAAAAATTTCCCTTTTAAAATCCACAGTGGTATCTCAAGTCAAAGGACCACTATGCTACTCAACGCGAGAATACTCTTATTGACATTGGTGTACCATCTATTAAGAATATTCAGTGAGTCATTCAGTGTTTATCCAATATAAATACCTACATGTCTATATGAGTCTCCCAAGACTTATGGTTTATTGGGATAAGTCATCGGACCAAGTCTCGATATACGACATGTACTGATCTCAGCGGATTTAACTAACCAACCTCGTGTTAGTAAATCTTGACAAAGAACTTTATTTGAGAATAAACAACTTATGGTGGCGCTTCCCAATGTCCATTACAAACTACTTTGTAATTGTGCACTACGTTGTGAATTCTAGGGTCTTTTGTAATATATACATATCACTAAATCATATTCACTTTCAATCTAATCGCAATTAGATCAAATACATATATAAAAATAAGAGGTGCTACCATAAATAAGCAATATAATGGAAAAAAAAGTCTTTGCTTTCATGAATCAGACATAAATACAATTCGGATTGGCATTCCGAGCACCAACCTTAACATTCTCCAATGATAAACATATTGTTTGTGTTATATTGACATGATATTCATCGTCCAATTATTAACATCTTATGTTAATCAATGATAACCTTTATAGTTGTCCTAAAACATTAAAACCACGTTCTATGAGACTGTTTGAGACCATATAAAGACTTCATTAATCTACAAAATTTATCTTTACCAAGCTTTCCTCCAAAACCAGTAAACACTTCTTCCAAGTCTCCATTTAAGATTTTTTTTCATCCAACTAGTGTAAGAGTCAGTTGGAATTCACAGCCAAAGAAAGGAAGACTCTAATTGAGTTCTTTAATGTTTCTTGGGACAAAAAAATGAGAAATCTTAGAGGTAAATACTCTATAGTTATTGAAGAGTTTTTTGTAAGTTAAATATTTGGTAATGGGGTGGTTTGTACACATTATAACTCATTTCCTATTATCTATGGGGATTATGAATGTTAAGATACAAAGGCTCATTATTAGAATGTATAATAGGAAAAGAAATTTAGTTTAGAGGATTTCTTGCAATATCCAAGGGACCATCTCTCTGAGATTCTGATTGGTCTTGTGTTAAAATAATAGATAAATCTTTGTATTTTTTATGCCTCTCCAAGTATAAACCAAAAGCTTCATATTTGGTTGAGGTATTTCTCCTCATGTTCACGATATATCTATTTTTGGCAAAGTTTGACGACTAATTCTTTCATTTTCAACATTTTGAACACATATTAATCATTCTTGTATAGGAGGTAAAATAAGAGAAAATGTGGAATCAAAATTTGTGTTAGGTAATGGGTTAGTAAAAGAATTGTCTTCTTGTGTTCCTGTCTCCTCTTGAAGAAACTTTGTCTTTTAAAAAAAATGTTGTTAACAAAGATTTTTGTTTGTTGCAGGGTTATAGCATTTGTAATATTTTTTTTTGGTGCATAATCAATGAAAACACATTTTAATGCTCTAGGATCAAATTTGGAGCGATATTGACTAGGAATGTGAATGAAAATCATGCCAAAATCCTTTATTGGCGATCTACATGTATTCTAGATGTTGGAAAAAAAAATTGAAGCTTTTCAAGGATATGATGTATTGTAAAAAAGAGTAAGCATCTTATTAATTAAATACGATGATGTTAAAATACCTTCATTACAAAAATATTCGAAGGGAAATTATTATTTTCCGCTTGATAAATAGTGTAAGTACTGTTTATCATGAAAACTTAGAATTTATTCTATTTTCCACTTGTAATTTGAAAATTATCTACTTGTCCACTTGATAAAATGAAGTGTATGTTGGACAATTATGACTCATAGCATCACTATTTGTACAGAACATGGTGTTGTTGTACAAATTAACTATGTGACAAAGGAAATTGCTCTTTTATCATTTGTAATTGGATTACCGGATATATAAATGATAAAACTCCATATGATTAGTACCGGATTAATAAGATATGAGACAGTATTAATCTACGTAAGGTTTAATCATTAAATATCCTTAGTCGTAGTATTATAGAGACTGGACATCGATAATGCGGAATATACTAGTATTACACTTGTGCGTGTTATGGAAGTATAACTACATAGTTCTCATATATTTGGGTATTGGATACTCATGTAAGTGTAATAGGAGGTTGTGTTTACCGATGGTACGGAAACAGCTTCGCTCTGGATAGACCCCTCGGAATCTCATTGGTAGTATGATTATGTGTCTATGGAATCCGAATCAGGGTAGGTGTATTTGGTCTTAACCTGAGACTTGCATCGTTAATACTTGCGAAAATCAGTATACTTTGGTTTTGATCGTCCGAGGCTTTAACAGGTTATGTGTACGCCTCTTCTGGGTATACTGAGAATCGTAGTGTATTAGGTGTGATATCAAATTGGAAGTATCACTTCAGTCATATGGATATGATAATCACGTAGGATATGGAACTAGTACTCTTAAGTACTGTAGTCATCGGGATAATATGACTAGGTCATGCTTATTTGATTATAGAGACTAGGTACCAGAGATCCGATATGTGCTTCGTACGGGGCAGACACAATTCCAGTCTCAGGCCTAGCATGTGACATTCGATACTGGATCGTAATACGCAATACTACGTATATTACGCCTAACAAAAATTACATTTCGTTTAAAGAATATTTCTGGAGAATTAGGTAGGCACGGTGCTTTGCTAGAAGCCAACTATGTCTTGTAAATCGGTGAGAACGTGGTACCAGGTACGCACGTATTTGGATAGTCCGATGACCGTATTTACTGCCAACATATACAGGGATCTCTTGAGTCGCTTCCCAAAGATTCACCGTTGAGATTTGACTCGAACAGAGAATTAATCTGGGATTAATTATGAGAGAGAAAATTAATCTGGGATTAATTACGGCAATAATTAATCTGAGAATTAATTATAAAAGATAAATTTAATCTGAGATTAATTACGTTGAGAATTTATCTGGGATTAAATTCGTCGAGAAGAGAGAACGCGATTAATTTGGAATTAATCGGTAAAGTAAATTTAATAGTTAAATTAGATTTTACTATTTAATTTATTTAATTGGGCTAAAATAATATATTATATATATATATCAATTGAAATTGGATTTCAATGCGGAATTAAAATTGGATTTTAATTCAAGCGAACGAATTAATTTGGAATTAATTCGCGAGCGACTTCCGTAATAATTTTGCTAATAATTATTATTTAACTAAATTAGATTTAATTAAGTTGCGACGAAAATTTGTTTAATCGGATTAAACAAAACCGAGCCCGAAATGTGTTGAGTAAGCCCACTTGAATTTTGAATTTAAAGTGGGCTCTACCAACTTACATCATTAGTCACCTTTGGTGATAGAAATGATTGATGGGTTTTGTTGGAAACTTGTAACACACACTTTGCTTTTTGGAAAAGCATTTATCAACTTTTGTTTTTGTTTTTTGGTAATTGATTTTAGAAATCAAAATAGAAAATAAAAACAAAACTCTCTCTCTCTTTCCTTACCTCCATGGCCGAACTTCAAGCTCATTGGAGGGGAAAATTTTCTTTCATTTTCTTGTTCTTGCTAGCACATAAGGAGTGAATCAAGGTGATAGGGAAACTCACCCAAGGGTTTAGAACTCTATTCAAAGCTTGGAACTTCATTTTTCAACAAAGAAATATTTTGAACTCAATCCGATCAATGTGAGTATTCCGCAACTCCCTTTGATTTATTCACACACAAATCACTCTTAAACGATCTTGGAATGTTCTAGGAACACTAACAGTGTACACATTGTTAATGTCCTAGACAAGCCAAGGATCTCTAAGACTTGATTTGTGTGTGAATCTATCAAGAAAGTTTGCGGAAAGAACTTACATTGATCGGCTTGGAATTTCAAAAATTCTTCTTGCATGATGGAAGCTCCAAGCTTGGTGTTGAGTTTAAAACTCTCGGGTGAGTTTCCCTATCACCTTCAAAGATTCCCAAAGTGTTGACTTTGATCAATTTGTGAAGCAAAATTTCTTCCCTATGAAGCATGAAGCTCACGGTTTTTTGAGAGAAAAAGAAGAGAATGAATAGTGATTTTAAGTTTCCAAAACTTGTTGCAAAAGTTGTGTATCTTGTGAGTTGACATAAAAAGATGCCTTTTAAATGCTTGCCAACCTCTTCCATCACATGTCAAACACTTGATGTAAGTTGTGGGCCCCACCACTTTTGAATTCAAAATTCAAGTTGGCTTACACAACACACTTTAGACTCGGGTTCGTTTAATCTAATTAAACAAATTTCCCGTCGCGACGTAATTAAATCCAATTTAATTAAATAATAATGTCTAGCAAAATTATTACGAAAGTCGCTTACGAATTAATTCCAAATTTAATCGTTCGTATGAATTAAAATCCAATTTTAATTCCGCTTTGAAATCCAATTTCAATTAATATATCCGATATATTATTTTAGCCCAATTAAATATATTAAATAGTAAAATCCAATTTAACTATTAAATTAATTTTGCCGTTTAATTCCAAATTAATCGCGCTTACTCTTCTAAACGAATTTAATCCTAGATAAACTCTTGCCGTAATTAATCCCAGATTAATTTTCTCTCTCATAATTAATCCCAGATTAAATCTGTTCGAGTCAAATATCATCGGTGAATCTTTGGGAAGTGACCCAATAGATCCATGGATATGTTGGTAGTAAATACGGTCATCGGACTATCCGAATACGTGCGTATCCGGTACCACGTTCTTACCAATTTACAAGACATGGTTTGCTTCTAGCAAAGCATCGTGCCTACCCAATTCTCCAGAAATATTCAACGAGGAATATATAATCTTTATCAGGCGTAGTATATAATATATTGCGTAATACGATCCAGTATCAAATGTCACATGCTAGACCTAGGGCTGGAATTGTGTCTACCCCGTACGAAGCATATATCGGATCACTAGCAACTAGTCTCTATAATCGGATAATCATGACCTAGTCATACTATCCCGATAGCTACAGCATTTAAAAGTATTAATTCTGTATCCTGCATGATTATCATCTCCATATGACTGAAGTGATACTTCCATCTTGAAATCACACCCAATACACTACGATTCTCAGTAAACCCAGAAGAGGCGTACACAGAACCCGTTAAAGCTCCGGACGACCAAAACCAAAGCGTACTGATTGTCGCAAGTATTAGCGATGCAAGTCTCAGGTTAAGACAATATACACATACCTTGATTCGGATTCCCATAGACACATAGTCATAATACCAATGGGACTTCGAGGGGTCTATCCAGAGCGAAGTTGTTCCCCGTCCAATGGCTAACAGAACCTCCTATCACACTTGTATAAGTATCCAATACTTAAATATATGAGAACTACGATTAGGGATATTTAATGATTAAACCTTTCATGGATTAATATTGTCTCACATATTATTAATCTGGTACTAATCATATGTTTTATCATTTATATATCCAAGTAATCCAATTACAAAATGATAAAAGAGCAATTTCCTTTGTCACATAGTTAATTTATACAAGAACACCATGTTATTTACAAATAGTGATGCTATATGTCATAATTGTCCAACAATCTGCCACTTGGCCTATATCCAATCACTCAAGTGTCCAACACCATAACTATGTACGGGTCGCTCATATTTATGCCGAGATATCGCTTTCGTCAGCAGATATGCAAGGTTATCATCTGAAATGATCTTTTAGTCTTGACATCGCCACGATGTATGATCTCACAGATCAGATGAAACTGTCAAGTACATACTTGGATCATTGATGAGATCATAATTCCTTAGCATGTGTTGTAGCTCCGCTCAGCTGCTAACAGAACTACTCTTAATTCAATTAGGATTTTTATAGATCCAAAATGCTTCTTTTGCTACCTCAGCCACAATAATGTATTTCGCTTTCGTTGTTGAATCGGCAACAGTATCTTGCTTGGAAGATTTACAGCTCACTGTTTTGTTGTTCAAACAAAATATGTACCTTATTGCAACTTATAGTCGTCTTTATCTGTTTGGAAACTTGCATCGATGAATCTAGTCACCTCAAGTTCTCCTTCTCCATATACTAAGAAAGCATTCTTAGTTCGTCTAAGATACTTAAGGATGTTCTTAACATTAATCCAGTGACCATCACCTCGATCGGCCTGATTGTGACTTCAGATGCTCAAAGCATATGAGACACCAGGTCGCGTACATGTATTTCAATGTACGAGTTCTCGGAGAGTGCCAACAACTTTAGATCTATCCCAGTAGATCCTTATTCCTAGAATAAATGTTGCCTCTCCCAAGTTTTTTCTATGGAGAATTTTAATGAAAGCCAAGCTTTCACCGATTGCAATATGGTAATGTCATTACTAAGAAGCAATACATCATCAATATATAGGACTATAAATGTCAGTGCGCTCCCACTAACCTTGTTATATACACAAGAATCATCTTCGTTTTGACTGAAACCATATTGTAATATGATCTTATCAAAACGTTGGTTCCAAGAACGCAATGCTTGCTTCAATCCATAAATGGATCGATTTTAACTTCAAACCTTGTTTGCGTGTTTTGGCATGACAAAATCGTCAGGGTGTAGCGATTTTGACGTCCATCTGCCATATTTCATGATCGAAATATACAACATTAGCAAGCATTATCCGAATAGATTTAATCATGGTAATGGGTAAAAGGTTTCGTCGTAATCGACACCATGTTGATGACGATACCCGTTCGATAAAAGCCTAGCTTTGTACGTTCGTATGTTGCCATCTATGTATGTCTTCACCATGATGACCCATTGGCTGCCAATAGGCACAATGACTTCTGGTACATCACCCAGTGTCTATAATTGGTTGATATATATGGAATCCATTTCGGACTTCATGGAATCTTGCCATAAAGTAAAGTCGATACCTTGTATCACTTCATCATACGTAGCCGGTTCTTCTTCCTCAATAAGATTGATATTTACATGAGGTGAGATCAGAAACCCATACCTTTAAGGTTGTTTCTGACTTTTTCCGACCTACGCGGTTCTTGTGTATTAGTAGATTGTGGAACAGTCTCATCCATGATGGACTGTTGGTCTTCCATGAGGAGATCGGAGCTAGGAACAATATCACTCTGTCTACTTTCCTCCCACTTACCACTGCATTTAGGAATTCCTTTTCGAGAAAAACCGCATGGAGAGCAACAAATATTTTGTTCTCTTGTGGGTTGTGGAAATAATATCCTTTGGTTTCCCTAGGATAACCAATTACAAATAGGCACTTATCCGATTTGGGTTCTAGTTTGGTACCTTTCAGATGTTTAACATGCCTAGCATCCCCAAATCTTCAGGAATGAGAAACCCGGTTTCTTTCCTGTCCATATTTCATATGGAGTCTATCCAACAGACTTTAACGAAACCTTATTCAAAATAAGTATTGCATTGTTCAATGGGTATCCCCAGAAGGAAATTGGTAGCTCAGTACGACTCATCATTGACCTTACCATGTCCAACAAGGTTCGGTTTCTCCGTTCGGACACACTGTTCAATTGAGGTGTTTCGGGAGGAGTCCACTATGAAAGAATACCATATTCTTTTAAGTAATCAAGAAACTCATTGCTTAAGTATTCTCCACCACGGTCCGACCGTAATGTTTTAATACTTTTGTCGGTCTGTTTTTCTACTTCGTGTCGAAACTCTTTGAATTTATCAAAAGTTTCCGACTTCTGTTTCATAAGATACACATAACCATAATGCGATGCAAAGTTCGTAAAGGTTACGAAGTATTCATATCCATCTCTAGCCTGGCTTGAAATGGGCCTACATACGTCACAATGAACAAGGGCTAATAGCTCGGTGGCAAGTACATCATTACCGTTAAAAGGCGTTTTAGACACTTTACCTAATAAACAAGATTCGCAGACATCATATGGATTAGGACCAAATCCGTCCAATTATCCATTCTTCGAAAATGTGGATATATGATTCTTATTAATGTGTCTCAGACGACAATGCTACAAATAAGTCTTATGTGATTTACTCAATTTGAGCTTTTGTTTGTCATATTATATGTTTAAGATTCGTTTATATTCAAAATATAAAGACTATTATTAACATCTGTTGTACTTATCAAAATGTGATCTTTATATACAAAACACTTAGTGTTTCAGAATACAAATGTATGCCCACAACGGGTTAAACAAAATATAGAGATGATGTTCTTAGTAAAACTAGGTACAAAATAACAGTCATCTAATGTAATTACATGCCCCAAGGGTAGATACAAAACATAGGTCCCAACGGCCAAAACAGCGACTCTCATCATGTTTCCAACTCGTAAGTCTATCTCGTCTGAAGCCAATCTCCTGCTAATCAGCATATCATGTACATCAGTACATATGTGAGTACCATATTCATAATCAAAGATCCAATTTTTAAAAAACCAGTAGCGGACATGTTTATAACAAACATACCTGAAGCCAGAGCCTTGCCTGTCTTCACTTCATTCAACTCCGCCTTGTACTCACGGCAGTCACACTTTCAGTGACCCCATTTTCCATAATGTAGGCAGACGTCTTGGGATATGTCTTTAGTCTTCCCAGAAGACTGTGATGATTTAGCCTTGCCCTTTTCTTTCTTTTCTTCACACCCCCAGAAGCCTTCGGCCAAGCCTTGGCCATCTGGGATGTCGAAGTAAGGTGTGCTTCGTGCTTCTTGCCTTTCAGAAGCTCTGGCTCTGCTTTTTTCAGCATCGCCTTAACTCTCCAAGAGTTTTCTCTTGGTTCATCATATTATAGTTCATGAAGAACCCGCCCCAGCAATCGGGAATAGACTGTAAGATCAAATCTATGGAAGTCTCGGCCTCGAAGGTTATTTCCAGTTGACCTAGCTGTTCGATGTCAGCAATCATCTGCGACACATAGTGCTCGACATATATACCCTCTGACATACTCAAGCGAAAAAGCTTCTTTTGCAATTCATACTTCTGAGATCTAAGGTTAGATCTGTGAATATCCATCAATTTCAACATCATACTATAAGGATCCAATCCTTTGTTCTGACGACGAAATTGAGGAGTCATTGCGGCAAGCATGACGTATTGAGCACTAAAGTTATCATTACGATGAGTCTTCCAAAACTTATGCTCTACTATTTGCTCAACTCTGGGCTCAGGCCCAAGAGGTTTCTCTATGACATAGAGTAACTTCTCGGCTCCCTGGACTGTCCTGAGATTCATCTCCCAATATGAAAAATTGGAGCCGTTAAAGACATTATTGCCTATGATGATGTCCCTGACGCTAATCTTTCCAGCCATCTTGATTACTATAGTCCAACTATCCCATCAATGATTTTAGGTACACTCAAAATGCAATGGTTACTATAGTCCAACTATATAACCAACTACAAATGGAGTAGTGTCTTTTGCAGTCTAACTGTTCAAAGAAAGAAATATTCAATATTAGTCCAACTAATATATATTTATAACAACGATAAATAAATAAAAGAGTGCGTTTAACAAGTATTAAACGAAATTGCAAATTTAATACTGGCCTCCCACTATTTTTCGGCGAGCCTCTAACCCTCTGTGGAGTACTCGAGAAATTTAATTTCCTAGTGGGCTAGGATCCCGTTAAGTAACACACAACCTTAACTTTGGCCAACAAGCTGTATGAAACTTAACTAGGTAGATCTCTAAGATCAATTGGATCTTATCCAATTCTTAGATCCGGTAGGTGGACCTCCAAGTCCAAGATATATATATATATATCCAATATATATTTCCTAACATTTTCCTCTGAATCAACTAAGCCTTGTATTTGGCTCAACAAGCTTAATGATTACAGTTAAGCGCGACCCATTGATAGTGGGATAGCTTTTCGTAATCCATGTCGATGAACAAGAAGTGACATTGACTTTGGCCAACAAGTCACAACCGCCCAAGACATGCGATATTTAACAAAGCTTTCGTGGTTCAAACACATCCGCAATGGACAATGATCTTGACTTTGGCCAACAAACCAATGTCAATCATGGATCTTGAGAAAGAATCACTCAATGAAAGGAAAACGCTTAATATTATAGTTAGGTTTTCGTGTAAATTGGCAACCAATTTATTATCTTTGATTAGGTCTCATCATACACCCTTAAACATGCATTCTAAAAGCATAATAAAGCGCGATAAATTAATAATGATATGCGGATGGATATATAATACAATTTGTTCATAGAATAAATCTCTCCATTTCCTCTCTCCCGCTAGCACTTCTACCCAATTACATAATACTTTAAAGAAACCTCATTTACATTGAGGGGAATTGGTGAGAAGAGAAATACAAAGAGTAAATAGATGATAGGTTGGACAAGCATGTCCAATTTAATAAATTCCAAATTTATTACAATAATTTCCAAAATTGCCCCACCCAACTAATATCCATCCGATATACATTATTCATACAAATACATCCAAGTATTCACATAAAGCATGTTGTTCAATCAATCTACTCCAATTAATTTATTTTTGAATTAAGGACCATCCAATGATCATACAACGACTTGATTTGCGCGAGTCCAACTTGTTTAAGAATAAATACTCAAAGTACATATTCTTGAAATATATCGAACTATAATTTTAAATTCAATTTAAATTGTATTCAATACTAATTAATATTTAATTCCAAATTAAATAATTATGCTTATTTTTGTGCCTTAAAGACTTGGATTCCAAATACAATCCAATTGGGTCTCAAAGGCCTAATTAGCATCCAATGCCAATTTAATTAAAGTCCAATGGGCTTTCAATTAATTCTTTAGGCATGAGCTTTGACCATTATGGATCCAACCCAAGATGCCAAGGCCCAATTAGGAATCATCCTACGCCAAAAATCAATTTAGGCTCATTAGGCCTAATTAAATTATTAAAAGCCCAATGTCATATTTTGGACTTTATGGAAATGGTTTTAGGCCCAATTAGATCCAACCCAATTGTCTAAAACCATACTTGGCCCAACCAAGTCCATTAGCCTAAATACAACAAATTAAATTAACATAATATTCCAGAAACACATTAATTCAATTAAAGTATAATTAATATAATTAATCAATTAATTTAATGTTCCAAAATACTAATTAATCCAATTAATCATGCACAATTTCAAATTCATGTCCAATACAAAAATGAAGCAAAATCAACTCATTTCAACATGCTCAAGCTCACTGCAATTGCATAAAATAACATTCAATTTTGATTTCAATCCAATTAAATCAACAATTAATATTCATTTCATGCTTTTAACACATCCAATTGTCAAAATCAAAAATTACAATGAGTGTTCCAAGGGTTCATGTATTCGGCCATGTGAAGGAATTTGTGGAAAAATTAATCCAATCAATTTTCTTAAATCCAATGATGCACAAATCCAATTCATTATCATCAAAACACAACCAAACAACCAATTTGGAGGAATACATACTCCAAGCACAAACCCAAATAATGTCCATAAATCCTAAACTCAAATCATGCTTAGATATGACTCTGATACAATTGTTAGTGTCCTACACATGCCAAGGATCTCTAAGACTTGATTTGTGTGTGAATTTATCAAGAAAGTTTGTGGAAAGAACTTACATTGATCAGCTTGGAATTTCAAAAATTCTTCTTGGATGATGGAAGCTCCAAGCTTGGTGTTGAGTTTAAAACTCTCGGGTGAGTTTCTCTATCACCTTCAAAGATTCCCAAAGTGTTGGCTTTGATCAATTTGTGAAGCAAAATTTCTTCCCTATGAAGCATGAAGCTCATGGTTTTTTTAGAGAAAAAAAAAGAGAATGAATAGTGATTTTAAGTTTCCAAAACTTGTTGCAAAAGTTGTGTGTCTTGTGAGTTGACATAAAAAGATGCCTTTTAAATGCTTGCCAACCATTTCCATCCCATGTCAAACACTTGATATAAGTTGTGGGTCCCACCAATAGTAAAATCCAATTTAATTATTAAATTAATTTTACCGATTAATTTCAAATTAATCGCGCTCTCTCTTATAGACGAATTTAATCCCAGATAAACTCTTGCTGTAATTAATTACAGATTAATTTTCTCTCTCATAATTAATCCTATACTAATTCTGTTTGAGTCAAATGTCATCGATGAATCTTTGGGAAGTGACCCAAGAGATCTCTGGATATGTTGGCAGTAAATACCGTCATCAGACTATCAAAACACGTGCATACCTGGTACCACATTCTTACCGATTTACAAGACATGGTTGGCTTCTAACAAAGCATCGTGCCTGCCCAACATGTAGATTAATATTGAATACCGTATTCTGGACAGACTCGAAAATGGTAGATGCTGTTGGAAAAATGCTTATGCATAAGCATTTTGAGGCTCAATTTTAGCATGGTCCACTTCGTGTTAGTGGTTGTTATTGAATGATTCGGATACTCCTCCGTGAGTACTTCGAAATGGTATATTCATATGCTTAAAATGGTGCTTGGGTGAATGAGAAATTGTTGCTCAAAGTTCACCCATTGGTGTTGGAAAATAAAGAAAAGTAAGCTTGTCCCATATGGGAAAGCTATAGAGTGAATATTATGCTTATATATGATTGCTCATATGTAGATGGGTAAGAGTTATAAGGATAGAGGCTCTCTCTACGTGCACGGGGGGGTGCAAATCAAATCCGAATCAAGCTTGGCTCGTGTGCACCCGCGTGTCCTGCGTACACGAATGCCGGACCAAAATGTGCGAGCCCGACCTAGCGAATTTTTGCAAGCCTCCTCTTTATTTTTTCCAAGCTTTTGATGTTCCATAACAGTTAATTCAATTTTATTAATTAACTAAGTGGTTACAAATCAAATGAAAGGTCTCCCACTAACTCAATTTAATTGGCATGTTAATTTCTTTTAATAGAGATGTGTATTTTCGTTTTTGTGGAGTTGAATACAGAAACAAGTTTTAAGCTTTCTTTTTAGAAGAGTTCAAGCACTTCGGTTGTTCGTTGCAGTCGAATTTGGTGGTGCCCAATTTCCTCTTTTTCCGTTGCATCCTGGGAAACAGACGTCTCGCGTTCTACTGCACCAATCGGTAGGGGACGAATTTGTTTTAAGGAGATTGTTGCCGCATCAACAAGCCTCGGAATTCTGCCTTCATCGCTGGGACTGATTTACTGTTTTTGCGTTCTCTTTCTGCGTTTATCCTGTTCCATTGATTGTGTTGTTGTCATTTGTTTCACTGTTCAAATTGTATCATTCCAGTTCGGTTTACTGATTGTTCAAAGTCCCTTGTAAGAACACAGTAACCAAATTAAATTGTAATAGTCTTAAAACAAATTCGACTCTGTGGATATGGAAAACAGTCCATACACAGTAGATCTGAATATGACAGCCTCTTCGGCTAGCCAGAATATTGTGGCAGCCCCCGTGGCTGGCCAAGTGCAGTGGCAGCCTCTTCGGCTGGCCAACTTGCTTCAGCCTCTGGGCTTAATATGGCAGCCGCTGTGGCTAGCCAAGGTGTTGCAGCCTCTGTGGCTAGACAACCTGTTGGACATGTGAGCCATGTCAATACTGTTGCAGAAAAACCTGAAAAATTCAGTGGACAGAATTTTAAACGGTGGCAACAGAAAATGTTTTTCTACTTGACCACATTGAACCTTGCGAGGTTTCTAAAGGAAGATGCTCATGAACCCGTGGAGGGTGAGATTGATATCCAAGTGATCAGTGCGATCGATGCTTGGAAACATTCTGAATTCCTATGTAGGAATTATGTGCTAAATGGGCTGAGTGATTCCTTGTACAGTGTGTATGCCGGGATGAAAACAGCAAAAGGGCTTTGGGAATCTTTAGACCGAAAATATAAAACTGAGGATGCCGGTACTAAGAAATTTGTCGTAGGCCGTTTCCTAGATTTTAAGATGGTTGATTCCAAAACTGTGTTAAGTTAAGTACAAGAATTACAAATTATTCTAGCAGAAATTCATGCTGAAGGGATGGTTTTAAGTGAAACCTTCCAAGTAGCCTCGATAATTGAAAAACTACCACCTGGTTGGAAAGATTTTAAGAATTATCTAAAGCATAAGCGAAAAGAAATGAGCATTGAAGACTTGGTTCTTAAGCTAAGAATTGAGGAAGATTACAGAGTATCTGATAAGAGAGGAATAACTCATGAGGCCAAAGCAAATGTTGTTGAACATGGCCATAAGAACAAGAACCCTAAAAACAAAGGGTCAAGATGGGTCCTAAAGGAGGAGTTTCCAAGAAATCCAAATTTCAAGGAAGATGCTTCAACTGTGACAAAATGGGTCACAAGTCTTCTGAGTGCAGACTGCCGAAGAAGAAAAAGAATCAAGAGGCTAATGTGATGGAAAACATGACTCAAGATGTTTCAGACATTAACCTTTCAGCTGTGGTTTCTGAGGTGAATCTGGTGGATTCTAACCCAAGAGAGTGGTGGATTGACACTGGTGCCACTCGACATGTGTGCTCGGACAAGAGCATGTTTTCTTCATTTGAGCCTACTGGTAATGGGGAAAAATTATACATGGGCAATTCAGCAACATCTGAGATTGAAGGTCAAGGCAAGGTGATTCTGAAGATGACCTCTGGGAAAGAGTTGACTTTGAACAATGTTCTGTATGTACCAGAAATACGAAGAATCTTGTGTCTGGATCACTTCTGAACAAGCATGGATTCCGGATGGTGTTCGAGTCTGATAAAGTAGTTTTAACTAAAATGGGATGTATGTGGGAAAAAGGTATGTAACTGATGGGCTCTTTAAGCTCAATGTAATGGTTGTTAACCTAAGAATATCAATAAAGCTAGTTCTTCTGCTTATATTGTTGAGTACTCTAATCTATGGCATGGTAGATTAGGACATGTTAATTTTAATTCATTACGGAAATTAATTAACATGAACCACATTCCAAATTTTAAAATTGATAACAAACATAAGTGTGATACTTGTGTGAGGCAAAACTAACTAGATCTTTCTTATATAAATACGTATTGACAAATCATCTTCATACTTATTCATAGATATATAATAATTCAATTGAACTATACACTATTTTTGCATTTTATCATTGATAAGAAATACTGAGCTACGATAACTAGATCTATTACCTATAATATTATGTTCATAGAGTATGTGATTTTAATTCAATACAATCGAGAGGCGGTAAGAAAATATTTATTACCTTTATTGATGATTGCACTAGATTTTGCTATGATTGATGAAAAGCAAGGACGAAGCTATAGAGAAATTTGTTCTCTATAAGAATGAAGTTGAGAATCAACTGAACAAAAGAATTAAGGAGTTGAGAAGTGATCGTGGTGGTGAGTATGTTTTCCCTTTTGAATCACTTTGTGAACAAAATGGAATCATACATCAAACCACAGCTCCTTATTCACCTCAATCCAATGGGATTGCAGAACGGAAGAATCGTACCTTGAAAGAGATGATGAATGCTATGTTAATCAGCTCTGGCTTACCTCAGAATATGTGGGGAGAAGCTGTTTTATCAGCTAATTACCTTTTAAATAAGGTACCACGGAAAGATGCAGGGAAAACTCCTTATGAGATGTGGAAAGGAAGAGCACCTTCCTACAAATTTCTACGAGTGTGGGGTGTGTCTTGCCAAGGTAGTTATTCCTCCACCTAAAAAGGTGAAGATAGGACCAAAAACTGTTGATTGTATTTTCATAGGATATGCATAACAGTAATGCTTATCGATTTCTTGTGCATGAGTCTAATATACCAGATATTCACAAGAATACGTAATGGAGTCGAGGAATGCATCCTTTTTCGAATACGTTTTTCCTTGTAAAACTAATTCGAATTCAAATGTACACAAACGGGTACATGAGACTATCATTGAAGATAGTCAGGACCGAGAACAAATAAATGTTCCGGAGGATCAACAAGTTGTTGAACTTGAACCAAGACGTAGCAAAAGAGCTAGAACGGAAAAATCATTTGGTCCGAGTTTTTTGACATTTTTGCTAGAAAATGATCCTCAAAGCTATAACAAAGCTGTAAGGTCAGCTGATGGTGCTTTGTGGAAAGATGCCATCAATAGTGAAATTGAATCCATCTTACAAAATCACACCTGGGAGTTAGTGGATCTTCCTCCAGGATGTAAACCTTTAGGATCCAAGTGGATTTTCAAGAAGAAAATGAAGGCAGATGGATCAATTGATAAGTACAAAGCAAGACTTGTAATTAAAGGTTACAGACAACGTGAAGGTCTTGATTACTTTGATACTTATTCTCCTGTAACGAGAATAAATTCCATAAGGATGATAATAGCGATTGCAGCTTTGCGCAATCTTGAGGTACATCAGATGGATGTGAAAACAGCCTTTCTAAATGGAGATTTAGATGAAGAAATTTACATGGAACAACCTGAAGGCTTTATAGCTCCAGGACAAGAAAAGAAAGTCTGTAAGTTGGTTAAATCCTTGTATGGATTAAAACAAGCTCCGAAACAGTGGCATAAAAAGTTTGATGACACCATGTTAGCAAATGGTTTCAAAATCAATGAGTGTGATAAATGCATTTATGTCAGAGAGACAGAAGTTGGCTATGTTATTTTATGTCTCTACGTTGATGACATATTGATTGTCGGGAGTAATGTTAAAATGGTGAAATCTACCAAGAATATGCTGAAATCCAAGTTTGACATGAAAGACATGGGTCTAGCAGATGTCATTCTGGGAATAAAGGTCTCGAGAAGTCCTGATGGACTTATTCTTGATCAGTCGCACTATGTGGACAAGATTCTTGGTAAATTCAACAATGATGATTCTGCTGTGGCTAGAACTCCTTTAGATGTGAGTCTACACCTATCGAAGAATAGGGGAGATGGTATATCTCAAGTAGAATACTCTAGAGTGATCGGGAGTTTGATGTATCTATCGAGTTGTACAAGACCTGATATAGCCTGTACAGTAAACAAGCTCAGCAGATATACGAGTAATCCAGGGGTTGATCACTGGAAAGCAATAGTGAGAGTACTTAGGTACTTACGTTTTACTCGTAATTATGGGTTGCACTATCATAGATATCCAGCTGTAGTCGAAGGATACAGTGATGCTAATTGGATATCTGACATGAAAGACTCAAAGTCTACCAGTGGCTATGTGTTTACACTAGCAGGTGCAGCTATATCATGGAAATCCTCCAAACAGACCGTGATAGCCAGATCTACAATGGAATCAGAATTCATTGCATTAGACAAGTGTGCTGAAGAAGCAGAATGGCTTCGAAATTTTCTAGAGGATATTCCAAGTTGGCCAAAGCCAGTGCCAGCAATTTGCATTCATTGCGATAGTCAATCTGCAATTGGAAGGGCACATAACAATATGTATAATGGTAAGTCTAGACATATTCGTCGTAGACACAATACCGTTAGACAATTACTCTCTACTGGAGTTATTTCGATTGACTATGTAAAGTCAAAGGATAACATTGCGGATCCGCTAACCAAAGGGTTAAATAGAGAGTTGGTTGTGAAATCATCGAGGGGAATGGGACTAAACCCCATTAGATAAATGTTTATTACGAAGGAAAACCCAACCTTGTTGACTGGAGATCCCAAGATCTAGGTTCAATGGGACAACCTACTCGTAAAAGACATAATTGGTTCACTGTGGGGGGTTTACCCTCTAGTCCATTCCTATGGTGAAATGAAATAGTGATGCTCGTATGGATTGAGGTTAAGCAATGCTTTTAATGATTCTTATGCGTCGGAAATCCGAGCAGAGTATTACGAGATGCTCTTAAATAAGAAATCACCTATGTGAGAGAGAAGTGGGGCCGCTTCAAAGGGAATTGTACGGGGCACAATTCTTAGAAACTCTTGCAGAACCAGGTTGATGTTCATGGCCAAAATGAGCATAACAATGAGAACTCAGATGTGTTAGGTAAAACATCTGTGTGATATATGTTCTCCATTTACATGAACGGCAGTACAGTTCAATGACATCGCATCCACTGTCAGCCAGTAAATGAGATATATTTTCACAAGGGAAGGTTCAAAGGCTGAGGCCTACCTATCCTATGCAGGTGTTGAACCGTTGAACTCTTCTAGGTCAAAATAAAATGTTTATAAAATAATTTTATTCGACGTTTTTTCCCAATTTCATTCATGTGGGGGATTGTTGGAAAAATGCTTATGCATAAGCATTTTGAGGCTCAATTTTAAGCATGGTCCACTTCGTGTTAGTGGTTGTTATTGAATGATTCGGATACTCCTCCGTGAGTACTTCGAAATGGTATATTCATATGCTTAAAATGGTGCTTGGGTGAATGAGAAATTGTTGCTCAAAGTTCACCCATTGGTGTTGGAAAATAAAGAAAAGTAAGATTGTCCCATATGGGAAAGCTATAGAGTGAATATTATGCTTATATATGATTGCTCATATGTAGATGGGTAAGAGTTATAAGGATAGAGGCTCTCTCTACGTGCGCGGGGGGGGGGGGGGTGCAAATCAAATCCGAATCAAGCTTGGCTCGTGTGCACCCGCGTGTCCTGCGTACACGAATGCCGGACCAAAATGTGCGAGCCCGACCTAGCGAATTTTTGCAAGCCTCCTCTTTATTTTTTCCAAGCTTTTGATGTTCCATAACAGTTAATTCAATTTTATTAATTAACTAAGTGGTTACAAATCAAATGAAGGTCTCCCACTAACTCAATTTAATTGGCATGTTAATTTCTTTTAATAGGATGTGTATTTTCGTTTTTGTGGAGTTGAATACAGAAACAAGTTTTAAGCTTTCTTTTTAGAAGAGTTCAAGCACTTCGGTTGTTCGTTACAGTCGAATTTGGTGGTGCCCAATTTCCTCTTTTTCCGTTGCATCCTGGGAAACAGACGTCTCGCGTTCTACTGCACCAATCGGTAGGGGACGAATTTGTTTTAAGGAGATTGTTGCCGCATCAACAAGCCTCGGAATTCTGCCTTCATCGCTGGGACTGATTTACTGTTTTCGCGTTCTCTTTCTGCGTTTATCCTGTTCCATTGATTGTGTTGTTGTCATTTGTTTCACTGTTCAAATTGTATCATTCCAGTTCGGTTTACTGATTGTTCAAAGTCCCTTGTAAGAACACAGTAACCAAATTAAATTGTAATAGATGCATGATCATTATGATGAAATGCAATCTTTATTTCGTATATATCATACACACACACACTTTGACTCAATTGACACCATTTTTAAATGAATATCTTTAAAGGGGACGCGAAAATACAACAATACCTCAGCTATAATTACAGTTGAAGCAATTTTTTAAACTAATATCTTTAGTCTTTTCACTTTGTTTTCTGACCTCAATGATTTCCGGTCAACATTGGTCAAGAATTCAAATGAACACTGAAATTAGAACTCTGAAGGATGGAATGTTAAGCCTCTGCAAACTTATCAGTTAAGCTGATAAATTTAAATCTCCAGTGCAAAGGAATTCAGGTTAAAATAAATGATTCATGCTTTTAAGACTTTAAATGTTCATTTGTCTAATACAGTGATTTTTGCATACAAAAGGTAATTATTATACAATGGTAAAAAAAAAAATAATGATTAAAAAATGAAGCAATTATAGGCAGAAAGATGTTATACAAGAAAATGAGTCTGATTTATTTATCACCTCCAAAGTTCAGAGCAAAGATTGGTGGAAATCAATTTTATCTTTTATGTTATCAAATTTTTTTTTTTTTTAACAGGCCCTTAATATAGTGGATCAAAAACCATAAAAAATACGTAGATTTTTTTGAGCTTAATGAAACAATGATTTCGGATTGAGCACAGTAGTGTCAAAAGATTTATGTAGCCGATCTCATCTATTGGAAAAGGACTTAGTTAGGTTAGTTTGACCCTTAATATAGTGGATCAATGAACGATTAATAATTAATTTGACAAAAATTGGTGTTTTAGGGTTGTGAACGAATGGGAATTTGAGTTGGACTAAAAGATTTCAGTAAATTGTTTGATCAATTGAAAGCAAACAATTTATTGGTTATTGACAAGATAATTACATTCGGTCAGTTTAGATTGGATTTTGAAAACAGGCTCAGGGAATTAATCCACTAGATCAAAAAATACGAGTCAATTCAGTTATCATCTGAGCTTCATGGTCAGAGATTCTGCAGCAACGACACTTATGGGAATATCTGATAAGCTACAACCCTTTTCATTTTCACTACAAGAAATAGCTTTTAGCGTCCAAATATTTAGCGTCGAAACAGTATTCGACGCTAAAAGTGAGTTTTAGCGTCGAAAATAATTTTCGATGCTATATGTCATATTTTTAGCGACGGAATAAAACTTCGACGCAGAATATTAATGTTTTAGCGTCGAAATCTATTTTCGACGCTAAAATCAGAACTTTAGCGTCGAATACTGTTCGACGCTGAATAATTATATTATTGCAATAATTTTTGGCGCCAAATATTACACTTTTAGCGTCAAAAAAAGGATTCGACGCCAGAAATATACTTTTAGCGTCGAACATATATCGTCGCTAAAGGTTTATGAAGTTTCCACCGACAAATCCTTGATTCTTTCGCGTCTAAATTAAATTCGACGCTAATTTTTTGATATTTAGCGTCGAAAAAACAGTTTCGACGCTAAAAACTGCAACAATTAGCGTCGAATATTCACATTCGACGCTAAAGATAGATTAAAATGCAGATTGTCACCAACCCTTCTCCCCATCTGTTTTTTCTCTCATTCTCTTCATTTTCATCCTCTGAAATCTGAGAATTTCTCCTCTACAGCCTCACATCTCTCCTAAAAATTTTCAATAAAATTGTAATCAATTTCCGATAAGGTAATTCTTCTTTCATATTTCTTTATATTTTTCAATTTTTATGATTATATATGTTGTTTATATGTTGTTTGTTAGTGATTTATGATTCATATATGTAGAGTAAGTATATTAATTAATAAAATATAATTTTTTTGTAAACTATTTAATTTATCAACCAAATATATATATATAGATATATATATATATATATATATATATATATATATATATGCTTAAATAAAGTATTACTGAATTAGTAATGTTGATTACTGTAAAATGATATCTAATAATTATATTATTATATTTAGGTATTCTGCTGAAATGGATAGAAATTGGATGAGCTTTCTGGATAGATTGAGTGTTGAATATCGTAATGGAGTGTCTGAGTTTATGGAAGTCGCAAAGCAACACATTGATGCAGAAGGTCGTGTTCGTTGTCCATGTGCAAATTGTTTGAATAGGAAAAGGAAGCGGTTAGATGAAGTTCATAATCATTTATACATGCCAGGAATATCACCAACTTACCGTACGTGGATTTATCACGGTGAGCAGTATCATTCTCAGTCACGGTTGTGGACAACAGGACCTGGGCGACGTCGTTCCTAGGCTCGCGGCACTAGTTGGGAAGTACGAAATAACATGGAGTCGCCACCCGTGTGAACCGGGACAAAGATTTAAGGCCGCACTCACCCCTCGCAAGGGAAGACCTCAAACCGTTGGGTTCGGAATGGTCCCTTACTTATGTCACTTGTAATAAAAGGATTTATGTAATAATTTAACCAGGCTTAAATAACATTTATTTCCAAAAATATCATGCTTCTAAATTCATATGCATACATCAACAAGTTCATCACAACATGCAACATCACATGGCAATCTCATGAACATATTTCAATCCTATAATATGGAAATTAAGAACAACCTAATCATGCTTGAGTACTATCTCATGAACCTATTAACCAAATAACATGCTAACAGCCTAATCATGCTTGAATACAATCCCGAGAACACATAGAATGGATAAATGCAGGGATACAAACAATACGGTTGGCTATATAACACAAGAAAGATCAATCAAGAGGCAATTATGCATGAAATCTAATGAAGAAGACTCAGTTCAGTGTGTTCGCGTTCGTGTAGCGTTCGTAAACGCGTTCGAACGGAAATGAAACAGAATGCTCACGTTCGTATAGCGTTTGTTAACGCGTTCGAACGGAAATGAAACAGAATGCTCACGTTCGTATGGCGTTTGTTAACGCGTTCGAACGGAAATGAAACAGAATGCTCACGTTCGTATGGCGTTTGTTAACGCGTTCGAACGGAAATGAAACAGAATGCTTACGTTCGTAATGCGTTTGTTAACGCGTTCGAACGGAAATGAGACCTGATGCATGATAAGGAAAAATGTATGCGCGTTCGAGTTGCGTTCGTAAACGCGTTCGAACGGGAACGGACCTGATGCATGAAATGGGATGCAATACATAAACACAAAATAAAGGGGCGCGGCAAAGTACTGCCGTAAAGGTGGCCTTTTGGGGCTCTTGATCTCTCAAAGAGAGACCTTTAGACCAACATACTAAGCTCATGCGCGTCGCATCACACATACAAAAATAGAACCAATCATATCAACCAAGTATGCCCGATTGAACACATCTTACATCCAATCCGAACACACATCAACTGGCGCGGCAAAGCATCGTGGTGACGGGTTTTAACCCTTCCCCTAAGGGATCTTTCATTCCACTTAATAAGCCCATGCGCTTGATTGAACCATGCATAAAAGATAAAATCAATGATATCAAACTAAGTATGCCCGATTGAACGTATCTCGCATCCAACCGAACACACATCAACCGGCGCGGCGAAGTAGTGTCACAAAGGTGGCCTTTTCGGCTCTTTGTCTCCCAAATGGAGGACCTTTGAACTAACTCACTAAGCCCATGCGCTTGATTGAATCATGCATAAATAAACAACATATTGAATTCAAGTAAAGAAAACTAAATAAACAAAAGCAACACAACAAAAGAAAGATGGTGCCGTTTACCCAAGCGGTACGTGGAGTTGTGGCCCGAGTACAGATCATACTACCGTCCATTCGGAATCGGCTATGAAATTTATGTCCGGGTTTCCATCCGATATACCGCGAGAGTTGACACATCTCTCATTCATCCAATACCCACGACATATTACATCTCATAATTCATGCATATTTATCTACTCAAAGACCACAACATGCATCCATAAACGACTCTCATGCGAATAGAATTCAATAATAATAACAAAAACGAATATAAACTAATAAAAAGGTACCCTCAGGTCTAACCTTTTAAATCACCTCTCGGATGTACGGTACACGATCGTCGGAAGGGTGGATGCTCCGCAACTCTCCCGGTTCACTGGTTCACTGTTCTCGTTCGTTGTCTTACTGTTTTGAGTCGTCGTTCTCCGTCTTTTGCTACTGTTTCCTTGTGGTTTCGCTGCCGTCTCCTCTTTATCTTTTGCTTACTGTTTTTTGGGTGTCTTCTTCCTGTAATTTTCTTGTGTGTTGTGTATGAGCTAGGGACTAGGGACTAGGGACCAGGGACTAGGGACTAGGGTTGAGAAGGTTGGTGAAGGGTTCTTTTTATAGGCAAAGGGTTGGGCTTGACAAGGAAAGGGATTTGGCTAATTGAAGAGGGATTTGATTTGGTTTGGTTAAGGGAAGTCAAAGATTGAGGGGGGACAAATCTTGGCTAGATAGGGAATGTTGAATATTTGATTGGCTTGGTTTAGGAATACAATATTTTAAGTTTGGGAATAATCTTATTAGATTGGGAATATAATTGGTTGATTGATTTTAATTAGGCATGATTTTAGTTTAAGTTAGGTAATTATTTTATTTAATTGGTAAATGGTTTAAATATTTTATTTAATGTTTAATGTTTAAATTAATATTTATTTATTTAATTTGGGATGTGTTTTATGGCTTTGGGGAGCTAAATGGGCTGGGTGTGAGGCTAGCAGCAAAACCAGAATTACCGACACCGTTCGAACGCTTCATCGAACGCGGCACGAACGCCCGCAATCCGTTTGACGTTCGAACGTAAACACGAACGCAGCTAACGAAAACAGTGAACCTTGTTATTCTGAATTTCCCCTTCCGATGTCCGTTTCCCGTGACCTCCGTGACTTAAAAGGTAGTGTCTCCAAAATGAGACTCATCATAGGGACTTATGTGTAAAAATACAGTGCCTACAGTCGCCCCCACTTTGATGGGACTTATGTAATGTGCAACAGTGACAATCCTATCAAAGTTTATGCAATGCATTTTCACTTACCTGGCTCGCCAGCTGCCGCTTGACTTACCATGTGTTGAGTTGAGTTGGTGATGTAGTGGACCTCGATCCTGGGACGTATCCCCATAACTGCAAGTGACTTGGGCCTTGGCCCTAGAATTTATTCCAAAACTGAGATTTATTCTTGGATTCGTTCCAAAACTGAGATTTGTTCTCGGATTCATTCCAAAACTGAGATTCGTTCTCGGATTTATTCCAAAACTGAGATTCATTCTCGGATTCATTCCCAAACTGAGATTCGTTCTCGGATTCATTCCAAAACTGAGATTTATTCTTATGGATTCCTTCCGTATTCTGAGATTCATTCTCTGGATTCCTTCCAAATTCTGAGATTCATTCTCTGGATTCCTTCCACATTCTGAGGTTCATTCTCTGGATTCCTTCTAAATTCTGAGATTCATTCTCTGGATTCCTTCCAAATTCTGAGATTCATTCTCTGGACTCCTTCCAAATTCTGAGGTTCCTTCTCTGGATTCTTTCCATATTCTAAGATTCATTCCCGGATTCATTCCAAAACTGAGATTCTTTCCCGGATTCGTTCCAAACTCTGATGATGTGGGCCTCGGCCCTAGGATTCATTCCTGGATTCATTCCATAACTCTGACGACGTGGGCCTCGGCCCTAGGATTCATTCCCGGATTCGTTCCTGGATTCATTCCAAACTTTGATGATGTGGGCCTCGGCCCTAGGATTCATTCCTGGAGTGCCATTCCCGGCTTGTTCATTCTCGAACTGTGTTGAGATGAGGCTTTATTCCTCCCGAGCTTTATTCCCGAACTGTTGAGATGAGGCTTTATTCCTCCCGAGCTTTATTCCCGAACTGTTGAGATGAGGCTTTCTTCCTCTTGAGCTTTGTTCTCAAACTATACTGACATGAGGCTTTATTCCCCTGGGTTTTATTCCCGAACTGTTGAGAGATAGGGCTCTATTCCCCTATTGTTTGGACTGTGGGCTTTATTCCGGAACTGCATTGAGATGAGGGTGAGCTTTGTTCCCTGACTGTGTTAACTGTGGGCTTTGTCCCCGAACTGTACTGAATGTGGGCTTTATTCCCGTACTGAGCTGAATGCAGGCTTTCTTCCTGAACCATTACTGTAAGGTGGTCCATTCTCGAACTGTTACTGTAAGTTGTTCATTCCTGAACTGTTATCGTGAGGTGGTTCATTCCCGAACCATATCTCCATTCTCGGAGTGTCATTTCTGACTTGTTCATTCTTGAACTTTGCTCCATTCTTGGACTATATCTCCATTCTCGGAGTGCCATTCTCGGCAGAACTGATCTGATGTAATGTGGGCCTCGCCCCCAGAATGCCATACCCGGCAAGACTGATACTGATGTAACGTGGGCCTCGCCCCCAGAATGTCATACCCGGCAAGACTGATACTGATGCTAATACGGGACTCGCCCCAAACTGATGCTGATGTGGGCCTCGGTCCTGGGATTCATTCCAAAATTCTGCTGATGCGGGCCTCGGCCCTGAATTGATACTGATGTGGGCCTCGGCCCTGAGACTCATCCTGATGTGGGCCTCGCCCGCAGAATGATGTGGGCTTCGCCCTAAACTGATAATGATATGGGCCTCGCCCCCAGACTGATACAGATACGGGCCTCGCCCCTGTGACTCATTTATGAAACTGCTGACATGGGCCTCAACCCCGTGATTCATTCCAACACTCTGACGATGTAGGCCTCGACCCTGGGACTCATCCCCAAAACTACTACTCATATGTTGCTGATTCTGGTTGTCTTGTCTTTGCCGCTTTCTCTTTTTCTCTTCTGAAACCTATTATTTCAAAACAGAGCAAACACAAAAAGGATGCAAAATGTGTTACGTGTATGCATGCATGCATAATTGGGTTTCCTATCCCATTGGGCTAGGTCTTCTGCTAGTATTCTTGGTGGCTGCTTGGTCCTTTGATAAGTCTGTCCTCTTCCCTAACCAACGGGTATCTATGATGGCTTTTAAGACAAAAATGGGGTTCACATGGTGCATGTATGCATGAGGTGCATGTGATGCATGCGATACAAGAAATATATCAACTCATTAAAATTTTCACACAAATCGGCTCATCATCATTTTAGAAGTTTTTGGGCCAACTGTCATAGGAGTGAACTCGTCCCAGTTTAAATGGCCCAACGAGTTCACATCCCATGGCAAGGAGCCCAACTAAATCCGAATGGTAACGTTTCGAACACAATCACAAAGTGGCCCATCAATCATTTAGAAGCCTTTGGCCAATAGTCATGAAATACATTCTTGTCCCAGTTTAAATGGCCCAACAAGCCCATATCCCATGACAAATGGTCCAAATGGATCCAAACGATGATGTTCCCAAACATAAGCATAGAAGGGAGATAATGCAAACATAACATAACAATTTTTACATAATGGCCCATCAACATTTCAGAAGCTTTGGGCCTAATAGTCATATGGTACGAACTTGCCCCAGTTTAAATGGCCCAGCAAGCCCGCATTTCTGACAATAGTCCAACTGCATCCAAATGAGGATGGTCCACAAGCACATACTCAAGGAAATAATTGCTACTTTAGCCAACCCGGTCTATGGGTGGGTTAGTAAGAGTATAGACAAAGGCTCTCACCGGCGAAGGATGGCCCACAACTAGGTCTCCCCACTCAAGGGTTCGAGCGACCAAGTGAGCGCACCCCTTTTTATACACTAAAGTACGTGCCAATGAACTATGGTGTGTGACGGACTGTCAAATAGATTTCCCGTTGTAGATTCCCCAGAGGGAAGGTGGAGCGAGGCTCACTTAAATACCCAAGCCTCTTAGGCTCTTATCGCTTGTTGTCAGGAATAAACAACGAGTCCTCCAAATTAGTCCATCACAATAGGCTACTAGTAGATGGCTATCTAGGTGCCTTCACAGCTTTTCCTTCTAGAAAGGTAGTGAATGAAGGAAGACACCAAACCATTACCTAGCCTCAAAATGCCTTTGATTAAACCCTCACTTTATCCACTATAGACACGGTCAATTAAAACATAAATCCAAACATCACAAGACAATATTTCGGGCCCAATTCTCTATCCCCAGTGGAGTCGCCAGACTGTGGACAACAGGACCTGGGCGACGCCGTTCCTAGGCTCGCGGCACTAGTTGGGAAGTACGAAATAACATGGAGTCGCCACCCGTTGTGAACCGGGACAAAGATTTAAGGCCGCACTCACCCCTCGCAAGGGAAGACCTCAAACCGTTGGGTTCGGAATGGTCCCTTACTTATGTCACTTGTAATAAAAGGATTTATGTAATAATTTAACCAGGCTTAAATAACATTTATTTCCAAAAATATCATGCTTCTAAATTCATATGCATACATCAACAAGTTCATCACAACATGCAACATCACATGGCAATCTCATGAACATATTTCAATTCTATAATATGGAAAATTAAGAACAACCGAATCATGCTTGAGTACTATCTCATGAACCTATTAACCAAATAACATGCTAACAGCCTAATCATGCTTGAATACAATCCCGAGAACATATAGAATGGATAAATGCAGGGATACAAACAATACGGTTGGCTATATAACACAAGAAAGATCAATCAAGAGGCAATTATGCATGAAATCTAATGAACAAGACTCAGTTCAGTGTGTTCGCGTTCGTGTAGCGTTCGTAAACGCGTTCGAACGGAAATGAAACAGAATGCTCACGTTCGTATAGCGTTTGTTAACGCGTTCGAACGGAAATGAAACAGAATGCTCACGTTCGTATGGCGTTTGTTAACGCGTTCGAACGGAAATGAAACAGAATGCTCACATTCGTATGGCGTTTGTTAACGCGTTCGAACGGAAATGAAACAGAATGCTTACGTTCGTATGGCGTTTGTTAACGCGTTCGAACGGAAATGAGACCTGATGCATGATAAGGCAAAATGTATGCGCGTTCGAGTTGCGTTCGTAAACGCGTTCGAACGGGAACGGACCTGATGCATGAAATGCGATGCAATACATAAACACAAAATAAAGGGGCGCGGCAAAGTACTGCCGTAAATGTGGCCTTTTGGGGCTCTTGATCTCTCAAAGAGAGGACCTTTAGACCAACATACTAAGCCCATGCGCGTCGCATCACACATACAAAAATAGAACCAATCATATCAACCAAGTATGCCCGATTGAACACATCTTACATCCAATCCGAACACACATCAACCGGCGCGGCAAAGCATCGTGGTGACGGGTTTTAACCCTTCCCCATAAGGGATCTTTCATTCCACTTACTAAGCCCATGCGCTTGATTGAACCATGCATAAAAGATAAAATCAATGATATCAAACTAAGTATGCCCGATTGAACGTATCTCGCATCCAACCGAACACACATCAACCGGCGCGGCGAAGTAGTGTCACAAAGGTGGCCTTTTCGGCTCTTTGTCTCCCAAATGGAGGACCTTTGGACTAACTCACTAAGCCCATGCGCTTGATTGAATCATGCATAAATAAACAACATATTGAATTCAAGTAAAGAAAACTAAATAAACAAAAGCAACACAACAAAAGAAAGATGGTGTCGTTTACCCAAGCGGTACGTGGAGTTGTGGCCCGAGTACAGATCATACTACCGTCCATTCGGAATCGGCTATGAAATTTATGTCCGGGTTTCCATCCGATATACCGCGAGAGTTGACACATCTCTCATTCATCCAATACCCACGACATATTACATCTCATAATTCATGCATATTTATCTACTCAAAGACCACAACATGCATCCATAAACGACTCTCATGCGAATAGAATTCAATAATAATAACAAAAACGAATATAAACTAATAAAAAGGTACCCTCAGGTCTAACCTTTTAAATCACCTCTCGGATGTACGGTACACGTCGTCGGAAGGGTGGATGCTCCGCAACTCTCCCGGTTCACTGGTTCACTGTTCTCGTTCGTTGTCTTACTGTTTTGAGTCGTCGTTCTCCGTCTTTTGCTACTGTTTCCTTGTGGTTTCGCTGCCGTCTCCTCTTTATCTTTTGCTTACTGTTTTTTTGGTGTCTTCTTCCTGTAATTTTCTTGTGTGTTGTGTATGAGCTAGGGACTAGGGACTAGGGACCAGGGACTAGGGACTAGGGTTGAGAAGGTTGGTGAAGGGTTCTTTTTATAGGCAAATGGTTGGGCTTGACAAGGAAAGGGATTTGGCTAATTGAAGAGGGATTTGATTTGGTTTGGTTAAGGGAAGTCAAAGATTGAGGGGGGACAAATCTTGGCTAGATAGGGAAGGTTGAATATTTGATTGGCTTGGTTTAGGAATACAATATTTTAAGTTTGGGAATAATCTTATTAGATTGGGAATATAATTGGTTGATTGATTTTAATTAGGCATGATTTTAGTTTAAGTTCGGTAATTATTTTATTTATTGGTAAATGGTTTAAATATTTTATTTAATGTTTAATGTTTAAATTAATATTTATTTATTTAATTTGGGATGTGTTTTATGGGCTTTGGGGAGCTAAATGGGTTGGGTGTGAGGCTAGCAGCAAAACCAGAATTACCGACACCGTTCGAACGCGGCACGAACGCCCGCAATCCGTTTGACGTTCGAACGTAAACACGAACGCAGCTAACGAAAATAGTGAACCTTGTTTATTCTGAATTTCCCCTTCCGATGTCCGTTTCCCGTGACCTCCGTGACTTAAAAGGTAGTGTCTCCAAAATGAGACTCATCATAGGGACTTATGTGTAAAAATGCAGTGCCTACAACGGTTTTTTGATGTCGGCGAAGGGAGCAGTAGTTACAATCAACCTGCAAACGATGAGATCACCGATATTTTGCATGACTTACAAGGTCCACAACTTGGTCATAGTGTTAGTGGTGACATACCAGTGTTAAGTGGAAATGATCAAAATTTATTTAGTGAACTACTTGATGAGGCAAAAAAAATTCCATTCGAAGGTGCTGGAATGTCGATCTTGAATTTCGTTGTGAAATTATTACACATTAAAGTGATCAACAGAATGACCAACAAAAGTATCGATATGATGTTAGAGTTACTGGCCCAAATGTTACCGGTTGGAAGCGAATTGCCTAAGTCGTACTACGAGGCAAAGACAATGTTGCGTGATCTGGGAATGGGGTATGAATCCATTCATGCTTGTAAGTTTGATTGTGTATTATTTCGTGCCGAGTATGAATCACTTGAACATTGTCCGATATGTGGTGAAAGTCGGTACAAAGTCCGTGGTATGGGGAAGAAAGTGCCTCAAAAGATATTGCGATATTCCCTTTAACGCCCAGGCTGCAGAGATTGTTCATGTCACGACACACAGCGACTGATATGATGTGGCATCATGAAAAGAGGATCGGTGCGGAGGGCATACTTAGACATCCTGCGGACGGAACCGAATGGAAGGAATTTGATGACATGTACCCCCGTTTCGCTGAGGACCCCCGTAATGTCAGGTTAGGTCTTGCCTCTGATGGTTTTAACCCATTTGGGAATATGTACAACTCTTATAGCATCTGGCCCGTTATTGTCATTCCATATAACTTACCTCCATGGAAATGTATGAAAGATCCGTTCATGTTTATGTCATTGCTTATCCCTGGTCCACATTCACCTGGTAAAGATATAAATATTTACTTGAGACCATTGATCGAAGAGTTACAAACATTATGGAATGTGGATGTGCATACCTATGATGCAGCTTCAGAGCAGTATTTTCAGATGCATGCCGCATTATTATGGACCATTAATGATTTTCCAGCCTATGGTTCATTATCTGGATGGAGCACTAAGTGATACATGGCATGTCCAGTTTGTGCGGATCATACACCTTCGCAACGATTACGGAATAAAATCGGATACACGAGGCACATGAGATTTCTTGAGTCGAGTCATCCTTGGCGGAGGAGTAAATTATTTAACGGGCAACATGAACCTCAGAGTAAGCCCAGTCGATTGTCTGCATTTGACATACTTTGTCAACATCAACATCTCAAAGACAGCACACCAGGTAAACATCCTAATAATAGAGATAAAAATCAAAAACGGTTACCTGAAGAGTTGAATTGGACAGGAAAGAGTATTTTCTTTGAGTTAGAATATTAGGGGACTCTGAGTTTGCGACATAATTTGGATGTAATGCATATAGAGAAAAATATTTGTGAGAGTTTAGTGGGTACACTATTCAATATTCCGGGTAAGACAAAAGACACTGTAAATGCTAGATTGGACCTACAAGATCTTAGAATTCGCAGTGAATTGCATTTACAAGTCGCCTCTCGAGGTTTTATTAAGCCTCCTGCTAGTTATGTGCTCAATCAATCGGAGAGAAAATCATTCTGTGATTGGCTGAAAATGGTTAAATTCCCTGATAATTATGCATCCAATATTGGGCGTTGGGTCAGAGATGATACAATAACGGGATTAAAGAGTCACAATTGTCATGTGTTGCTCGAGATTCTCCTTCATGTTGGCATTCGACCTTATCTCCCCCGAATGTATGCGACGTCGTACTTGATCTATGTGGCTTCTTAAACAATTGTGTCAGAGGACATTAAGCACATCTGTTATTGACGACATTGAGCGAGGAATCGTGATAATACTATGCAAGCTGGAGCGAATTTTGCCACTCGCTTTCTTTGATGTCATGGTACATCTGGCTGTGCATTTACCGGCTGAAGCTAGAAAGGGAGGTCCTGTCCATTACAGATGGATGTATCCCATTGAGAGGTACTATATATATATATATATATAATATATATATATATATATATTATATATATATATATATATACAGTTTTATATAAGAAAATTTGTAACCGTTTTTATGTGCATAGAATTTAGTCTTAATGCAAACTTGTTGTCATATCTGCAGAGCTTTGGGAGATTACAAACAATATGTGAAAAACAAGGCACGCCCTGAAGGTTCAATAGCTGAAGCTGTTATAATAAGTGAAGCAATAACATTTTGTTCGATGTACATGCAGAATATTGAAACTCATTTTAATCGTCGGCCACGAAACTATGATGGAGATGCAAGTAATAACCAAGAGATCACAGTGTTCCGTCAAAATTACAGACCATTTGGGGCAGTAGGTGTCAAATTACTAACCCTTCAGGAAGTTCAACGTGCGCATTGGTTTATATTGAGTAATTGTGATGAAGTGCAACCGTATTTAACCTAAGTTTTTCTGGTGCATCATTACTGTATTTTTTCCATATATTAACCGTGATAATTTATTGTAGGCAACACCTAACAATGCTACAATATGATGGTGACCATAATGTTGATGAAACCCACAAAAAGAATTTCCTAAATGGTTTGAGACAACTGTAAGTTAGAATATTTGTATATTTATTTTGATCCTAACATTAGACATTTCAGTTTGTTATATTAACACATATATTTCATTGTCAGATTATTAATCAAGTGCAAAATGGTCAATTGGACTTGCAATCCTCGTTGGTTTCTTTGGCTTATGGGCCTCAAAAGCAGGCTTATGAGTACAGTGGATGTATTGTCAACGGAGTTAGATTTCATACCGAACAGCGAGATGTTACTCATGTGACTCAAAATTATAGAATTGTAGTCCAAGGAGAACACAGCTCAGATGTAATTGACTTCTACGGCGTATTGTAATCGGTCATTGAGTTGATATATCGACCCAGACGACATATTGTGTTATTCCAATGTAAGTGGTTTGACACAAATGCCATAAAGAGGAGAATTCAAGTTAGTAATCATCTCACGTCAATTAATGTTCAACGTTGTTGGTACAAGAATGATCCATACATTTTTTGTACGCAAGCACGTTCAGTGATATATATACCTGATCCTAAGTTAGGAACTGGATGGATGGTGGTAGAAAAGTTACAACATAGGGCCATTTGGGACACGCGGGAGAAAGATAGAGTTGACATATCAGATGAAACACAAGAAGTCTTCGGCAATTTTGAAGTTCCTGAACAGATATTTTTTGGACCAACTGTCAACGTTCCTGAAAATATCACATTAACTCGAGCTAGTACAGACGTTGAGCTAATTCCTCATTCTGAAGTGAGCGTTGAAGTAGCAAGTGAAGAACAATTTGACACTGAAGATGACTTCGATTCCAGTCACGAATCCTCAAATACCGATGATAATAGTGATTAATTATGAAGTTACAGTATTTTGTGATTGATGAATAATTTTATGGATTAATGTATGGTTGTTGATTTTAATTACTCTTTAGATATGATTGAAATATTAACATAATGATTAATATTATAACTTTGATATATTTGTTTTTAATTATTATTTTTAATGGTAGACATTTAGCGTCGAAATACAATAGTCGACGCTAAATGTAAGACATCTAGCGTCGAAATACAATAGTCGACGCTAAATGAAAGACATTTAGCGTCGACTATTGTATTTCGACGCTAAATGTAAGACATATAGCGTCGATTATTGTATTTCTCGACGCTAAATGTATTTCAATTAGCATCGACTATTATTCGACGCTAAATGTAAGACATTTGGCGTCGACTATTGTATTTCGACGTTAGATGTCTTACATTTAGCGTCGACTATTGTATTTCGACACTAAATAAAAATTAAATTTCCCGGAAAAAAAAAACCCTAATTTTTTCATTAACCACCTAATATTTGGCGTCGACTACTTCGACGCTAAAAGTCAATTAATTCGACGCTAAATGTCCTTTAAATCCCTAAAACCAATGCTTCTCTTCTTCCTCGGCTCAAAGTAAAAACTCGATTCTCCCAACATCTATTCGATTCTCCAACAGTGAAGAACGAAGGAAAATTACAGGTAAGTCTCATTTGTTGATGAGGATAATTTGATGAAATTGAGGATGAGATTGATGATATTGAGGATGAATTTGATGAATTTGTGATTGATGAAATTGATGATGATGATGATGATAGATGATGATGATGATGATGATGATGATGATGATGATGTTGCTGAACAGCAGCATTTGCTGCTGTTCTTGCCCAGAACAGCAGTAAATGCTGCTGTTCTTGCCCAGAACAGCAGCACTTGGCTCCAAAAACCCACTTGATACATTGCATGTTATAGGCTGTTTATATAATGTTAAGTCTGAATTTGTGCCCTCTTTGGTTAATTATAACTGTTTGATGGACCAATTATGTGGTTTTTCGCGTGTTAGTAATGCTCATAAATTGGTTTATGATTGCGGAGGATATGCCGCAATGGAAGAGTGTTAATGAGGACTTTGCTTATGGACATATGATTGACTCGCTTTGTGTGGCTTGTGATGTATTGGTGATGTGAATAATGAATGCATATGTGAAATGAATAAATGAATGAATGAATTTGAAAACGAAAGTGAGCATTCGATGTTATAAGCGCTTTTGTTAAGTTGTATTGACTTGTATGGATATGTATGTATATGTATAAGAACTTTGGAATTTGATGACGCAAATGCGACGGGTTTTTGCAGATGGCACCGGGCAATCGCAAACGGGCTACCGCGACTCTATCTACATCAGCAAGGGCAACTGGCTCTGGTGATTTCTCTCATAGCACAGGTGAGTCAAGTACAGTGAATGGTCGAGGACGCACCCGTGGCCTGGGGTTGGCTAAGTACGTTAAGGCTCACGGCCGTATCCGGATAGAGATATCAGATGATGGACACACTCAAGTCGGACAACATAATTCAGCGTTTAATACAGCCATAGGAGCTACAGCTCGATATGAAGCTCCCCAAAACTACGTATCTTGGAGAAAGATACCGTGGGAGACGAAAATGAACCAGCTATTCCCTTCGCTACTTGTAAGTTTTCGATATTGTTTGTTATTTAACATTTTTATTTTATACTTATTTTTACTCGAATTTTCATGTAGGAATGGTTCGACTTCGATCTGACCCAAGTGAATGTCCAACAATATATTGACTACCACATGGGGAAAAGTTATAAAGATTATAGAACAAAAGTCCTGAAACCAATATTCGACGAACATGGACCTTCAAATGCTCCACAACACAAGCCTGATTTTATAGAGGAACAAGATTGGACATTCTTATGTGAGCTTTGGTCTAGCAAAAAACACGAGGTAAATTTTGAAATAAACGGAAATTTATAATTGTCTTTGTTTTCGGTACTTACAGTGTTGGTGAATACAGGATAAATGTCACGCAAATGCGGAAAATTGAAGTCACTTGCGTTTTAACCACCGTGGAGGTTCGAAGCCATTTATCCAACATCGTGCCGAACATTCTGAGGTAAATATATCCTAACGTAAAATTTAACAGTTAATTGTTTTTACTAATCTGGAATAATATTGAATTTATTTTATGTTTATAACAACAAGTAGCACAGGTGAGGTGCAATCATTTCCAGATTTTTTCCGTGTGACGCATTACAATGAGAGAAACAGATGGATAAATGAAGAAGCCGAACGCTGCTATGTAAGTTTCAGTTTTTAAAATAAAATAATTAATATTATATATGTTAATTTTTTTCTCAAATTCTAATATTAACTTATTTTTTGAAACAGAACGAAATGATGGAACTCCAACATCAAACTCAGGAGACAGGGTCCGACCCCATACCAGATGAGCAGCTGTCGCAATTGGTTTTCAAGAATCAGACAGCTTACAACGTTGGTCTTGGCACTCGTAAGAAGCCAACGTCATCTGCACGCAATAGTGGTAATTTGGACAATGTCTCTCTTCGAGACGAGTTAGTCACCACCAAAGACGAGCTGCAACAGACTAAGGAGAAGCTACAACAGGTCACGGTGGACCACGAGAAGAAGATGATGGACCACGAGAAGAAGATGGAGCAGTTGGAACAGCAACTGCTGGCTTTCCGTCAGATGTTCGAGGCCTCAATGAGTCATGGTGCATCGGGCTCGAGCGTCCCCCCATCACAGTAGCAATTAATTTTATATTTGGTTTTGTATAAACATTTTGAACAAATAGATTTAATATAATATTTCTTTTTTCTAAAACAAATTTCAATATAATATTTCGTCATTAATTACATTTTTTTTCAACTAAATTAAATATTTTAGACCAAAAAAATAAGTAAATTACTAATTTTTAAAAAAATAAATTTGTTACTTTTAGCGTCGAATATTTCGACGCTAATAGTATACAAAATGGCCGCTGTAAGCGTACATATAATTCTTTTTTAATATACGTTAGCGTCGACAAGTTTTCGACGCTAATAGTAACAAAAATGGTCGTTGTAAGCTTACATATAATATTTTTTTAATATACTTTAGCGTCGACACTTTTCGACGCTAAAAGTTTGAATTTTTGCGTCGATATATTTCGTCGCCAAATATACAATATAGCGTCGAACAATTTACTTTAGCGTCAAAATAAATTGGACGCAGAATACTGTTTTTTAGCGTCGCATTTAATTATTTCGACGCTAAAAGTGATTTTCGTCGACATTTTATCGTCCATTTTTTGCGTCTAATTTTTTCGAAGCTAAATGTCATTTGCGTCGAAATCTTCACTTATGGCGTCGAAATAATTCGACGCTAAATGGTCTAATTCTTGTAGTGTTTACCAAATGAACACATAATGATAAGAAGGTGAGGTTGTGAGCCCAGCAATGGTGATTCTTAAGTTTCAAACTTATTTTGATGAGGTACATTGCCATTCTTAAGAAGTAGCCATGAAACACTGTAGAATCACATATCAGTGTTGCTCTCCACAAGGCAAACTACATCCACTACTGGATCAGAACTGCTCAAATTTATCTTATTAAAACTGATTATAGGTATTTATGAATATTAAAAGATGAAGCTAACCAGGATATATGCTTGTTCTAAAGGATGAAGCTAACACATCTCATATCCATTTCTTTGTTTATGCATATAAAAGAATTAAACAAAGGTGAAGAAAACAAACTATTGTTTATTAAGTAGTTATGTTATGAAGTGGGTTTGGACCACAAGGAGTACACATTTTTGTGGAAGGGTGAGGAGTTAGGTCAAAGTTGGTTTACCACGAGCGCGACGCCGACGTCGGTTCGGGATGGGTGCGGGTCTATATATATATATATTTTTTTTTTTTTTGGAGAAAATACATTTAAATTTTTTTCAAAAATTAATAAAAGAACAGTTAAGCCTTTAATTTTATACAACATGTAACAGATTATTTAATTTTCATGGGAATAGAAGATTTTGTCTACATATGTAGCAACCAATCAAAATTATATACCAAATGCGAAGAAGAATCTAAAGCCATTCACAAAAAAGAGTAACTCATACCTTTTTTCTATGCAACTGCTGTATGGTTGTATTAAGGTCACCTTCCCAGCACCCTTTATCTTGTCCCCAATATTGTTGTACCTCTCGTAAACTTGGTGTGCTTAATTCTCTGGTAGAGAAAATCTTCATCTTGGGACACTCTATCACAAATAAATGTTCCAGAGATGGGAACCTAAAGGCGTAGTTGCCAGAGTGGAAGCTTAAGAGACTTTGTAAATTTTCAAGTAACAACCACTTCAATTTTCTGAAAGCAATTTCATCTTCTGCCACATCTCCCTCACTTGATATTATTTCTGTCATCATTTTACATCCATCTATCCTCAGTTTCATGAGTCGCGACAAACTCTTGGCTGTGGATGAGGTTACTAGGTTTTTCAAACCATTGCAATACCATACTTCCAAAGTTGTGAGATTCCCAAAAGATGCTGATGATGGCACTAAACTTAGTAAATTGTCACACCACCACACTTCTAACATTTCAAGATTTTCAACAACCGAATCCAGTTTGGAGTCTTGTTTCCACAAGTGCATCAGATCAGAAAGTTCCTACAGCTTTAAACTTTTAATCTGAATAAGTGCCCCGGCATGGTAAAGGCTTTAATTAATTTTAACCCCAAGAGGTTGCCTCAGTGGTAAAGGCTTTGGGCTTGAGTGGTTTGCTCTCTCTCAGGTTTACGGTTCGAATCCTACTAGATGCATTTCCTTAGGACCATGCCTCCTGGTGTGAAAAGCCAGCGACTTACCTTGATCTGTGTTGGGAAACTTCTGAGGGCACGGGGCACAGGTCCCGGGGATTAAAAAAAAAAAAAAAAAGTGCGCCTGCATGTTTCTCAACCTCTTCAAATGAAAATATCTCTTTGTATGAGCTCCGTCTTAGTTCAAGCTTTTCCAGATTGCTAAATCTCTGGAGAAAACCAAATGGAGAATTTTCTGATTTATCATTCACAGCCTCAAGAAATTTAAGGTTTTGAAAAAGTTGTTTTGGCAACTGGCACTGGCATATCATGGCAATGTCCTTTCCACTCAATTTCAGCTCTTCCAGATGGGAGCTAATCTGAACAACAAAGGAACGAGAGCAAATTACAGTCCAATCCAACTATTTAGCAGATTTTATAGTAATTATAATACAAAAAGCAATATTGTATAAGATTTTCCTTTTTTTTTCATTTTTCTATTGTTTTAAAGTTTGGATTAAAGGAAAAGCCAAAAGGACAAGTATTTTTCTATCTTCTTTTCTCTTTCTTCTTCTTCGTATAACTATTTGAGTAGATGAGTGATCAATATACTGAACTCCTTCCCTTTGACTTGACCTGGTGGATTCAACACCTTAGTGACTGTATTAGTATCTCTCTTTCGAGCTTGTCCTCACGTTAAACCTGCAAAACAAAAACACTGGGAGTGGGATGGTTAGACCATTTAAACGACTTAATGAGTGGACGGTCAAAATGAAAACTGAAATACTTATGAAATTCCATTGTTCTAAAACCAAAATCATTTCAAAGAAATCATCTTTTTTGAAATCACTCTTCTTGTCTAAGAACAACTCTTTATTTGAAAAACTTTTGCGAAAACTACTATCTGTCTGTAAAACTTTGAGATTCTATAAAACACTTTCTTTTGAAAACTCTTTCTTAAAACAATATTTTCTGAAAATCATATCTCTGAAAATCATATCTCTGAAAAACTATTTCTGAAAGTCGATCACTGAAAAACCTATCTCTGAAAAACCTGACACATAGGAACGTTGCAATTGTCGTCCCCCAAGCCACTAAACTAGAGACATGAGTGTTGATCCATGCTACTACCTGACCCTGAAACTAGAGTCTATGAGTATTACATATTACTGTCCCCCTGGCCCTAAATCTAGGATATGGGTTATCCGTCAATTCATGCTCTACAAGTGCACATGTTATCCGTCAATTCCACAAGTTACAGCCTGATGTGGGTTTTTCCCATGCCTCCAAAAATCATAAAATCATGCTTTTAAAATCATACTTTTTAAAATATTTTCTTTCATGAAATAACTGTAATAAAATCGGCTAACGCTCTATGTGCGTAAAAATAAGTCTTTTACTTAAAACAATATAGATGAAGAGTTAACTTACAAAGATAGTACACTCACCAATCAACCTGCATTACCCTTCTTGAATGTAACTGGGTTACTTTTGATCCTCGATGCAACTAAAATAATTTCTGTAGAAAACAAATATGTCATGTTTCGAGTATGATTAGTATGTTTTGACTAAAAAAACCATTCATAATCATGGATGTGGTGCTTAGATGTATGCTGGTATGAAACCCTTGGAGTGGCCCCTAACATTATTAGATGAAATTAAAATGGCTAAAATTGATCCTAGAAAATGGCCATGTGTCGTGATGCCCACTTGGGTAGAGCTAAGGTAGATAACTTCTCATGTTTAGCGTCGCGTCGCTCATACGAGCAGAACTGAAACGCAAAATAGGGTCGGGTCACGGATTTAATACAAAAAGTAGGTTTGACTCGACTCGACTCGCAATAAAAGATTTTTCCTTTTTCCTCTCTAGTTATTTTATCATAATCTGATTTAACTACAAATCTTATCAAAATTATGTCATAAAAATATATATTATGTATTTTTCGACCAGACCCGATCCACACTTTTTTGACCCGACCCGCAGTGATCCTATTCGCGCGGATTCCACTTTAAAATTTCAGGTTTCAGGTCATGCGACCTGCATGACCCTACCCGATAGAATTTAAGAAAATTTAAAAAACCAGACCTAACTCGACCCGTGAACACTCCTAGATAGGGATGGCAAAATCCGGATCCGGAAGAGTTTTTGTTACCCCGGGTCTGGTTCCGGACCCAGGTAAATATTCCCGGGTCCGGACCGGTCCGGACCCGGGTAGACCCGGTCTGGATCCGGTTACCCGGATTGCTACTTTTTTTTTAATTGAATTATTTTATATTATATTTATATTTTATCAATTTTATTAGTTTTATTTCAATTTTTTAATTTTTTATTATATTCTTTTATTATATATATATATATATATATATATATTTTTTATATTTTTTATTATAATCTAATTTATTATATTTATTTTTTATTTTTTCCGGACCCGGAATCACCTGGGTTTAATTTTAAAGACCTGGGTCCGGATTTTTTAATTATGGACCCGAGTCTTCCCGGACCCGGGTTGTCCGGGTCCGGGTCTTGTTGCCATCTCTACTCCTAGCGACATGAAGATCATTGTGGTGGAGATATGGGTGACAATTTGGGTCAGGATTCGTTTATTCGTTCGATTCTTTTTAAAGTGGATACGAGTTTGAAAAAATGGATTTGTTTAATAAATGGGTCAATTCGATTCGATTTGTTTATTAAATAATCGAATACGCATTGATTCATTTAGGATTTATTTTATTATTTATTATTATTTTTAATTAAGATTCGAGAAAACTATAGAAATATAATATTATCTATGTGTGGTGAGCTATTTTTAGTAAATATATTAATTATGTATTTCATATATATATATTTATGAAGAATTAATGTAAATAAATTATGATATTTATGTTATTGAATATTATCATGACTAAACAAATGTTCGTATTCGATTCGTTTAATAAACGAATCGAATACGAATCATGATATTATGATTCATTTAATAAATGAATCGAATACGAATCCTTCACATTTTAATATGATTCGTTTTGTTATGAAGAGCCACATTATACCTTTTGCCTTTTATTTTTTTCACTTTTTTATTAGTATTATTTTTAATCTGGAATCCAAAAGGCATAAGCCTGGCCCAATCCAAATCGGGTATTTTGTCAAATCTTAAAGTTAAACCCTAGTTGCAAACTTTGATTGGGGGATGTATTGAATTGAGATTTTAAAAGACTATTTTAAGTTAAATAAGTCTTGTGGTATTCAATTATGACTTTTAAATAATCTAAAAAGTTTTGTGGTATTCCATTAAGACTTTTATGACTTTTTAAATAGGGTGTCCAAATCAAGTGGTATTCAATCAAGACTTTAAACAAATAATAAAAAGTCTCATGGTATTGAAAAACTTGTTGATTTTGAAGGATTTTTTTATATGTGGATTGTGTGAGACTTTTTAGTAGAAGATATAAATATCAAATCCTATAAAAAATCTCACCCTAACCCATCAGACTTTTGACAGGAGATTTTTTTGAGGCTAGAGAAGAGAATAAAAATAGACTTGTGAACTATTCGTAAATAAGGTACTTCTGTGTTCCAATTTTTTATTATGTGTGGATCGATTTTTATTTGTGAATGAAAAATAGATAGATTGATGATCTAGGTTTATTCCTAAAATATTTAGTTGTTGTGTCTTTTTCGTTGTTGTGTCCTTTATTGAATCTCAAAGTAATCTCAATGTGAATCCGATTTTAAAGATTAATAAAAACTTCCATTTTGATTTTTCAACCTTAAAAAAGCTGTTGTTTCTGTAAAGTACTTGCTATCTTAACCCACCACAATCTACAAAATGGCTTTAGAAGTAGTATAACATGAGTCAAAGTAATATTCACATATATAAACAGAAGATGGAATATATATAGTATATTTATATCGGAACGATTACTCTCTCACAGTATAAAAAATGGAGGTTTTAAAAAAAAAAATTATATCTACTTCTTTTCTAAGGGTTTCTACAAGTTCTCTTATTTCTATCTCTACATATTTAGGATTTTTTTTTAATCAACTTTTCAAATTCTAAAATTCGTTTCTTACTATAGAATCTTTTAATTTAACTGGTAAAATCTGATAAAAGTTCTTTTATAAAATCTAAATTATTTCTTAATGTATTAATGTTACTATTTTCAAAAAGGTATTGCTAAACGTAGTCCACCCAGCCAATGTAGTCCACCATCTTATTCCCCTTTAGGTTCAGATCCCACAGAAAAACCAAGCCGCAATAAGCGAATTAGATCTGAATATGAAGTGAGTTCTAGCTTAGTTGGGACCAACAATCAAGCCAAAGTTCTAGAAAATCTTTCTATAGGCATTGAGACTATTTCTGCCAATTTTGAAAAATATCCCATCTAATGGAGAAAAGAGAAAAAGAAAGAGAAAGAGAGAGGGATTGCATCGGAGCTATTGATGGTACACATATTCCGGCGATAATGAGTAGGGATGGCAATTTCCGGATCTGGATCCGCAACTTCTTTTTTGGACCCGGGTCCGGTAACGGACCCGGAAAAAGACATCCGGGTCCGGGTATACCCGGAATGGACCCGGGTATACCCGGAATCGACCCGGGATCCGCAATTTTTTTGAACAAGGAAAACATATTTTAATATTCCCATCACTAATGAGTTACATGTGAAGCGAAGACGTGTTACGAAAAAATAAGGACAACTATGATAAGAAATTGATTTACAGAGTAGGAGAAATTAGATAAGAAATTGATTTAAAATGGAAAAGAAAAGAAGATATGCATCTTCATTACACAGGTCCTTTTTTTTTTTTTTCGTTTTTTTTTTAATAAAAAATCGGGTCCTGGGTAACCCGGATCCGGAATTTTCCAGACCCGCATCTGGACCCGGGACAGTGCGGGTCTGGGAAATTCGTAACCGGATCCGCAATTTTTTTTGCGGATCCGGGTAGACCCGGACCCGGGTCATCCGGGTCATCCGGGTCTGGTTGCCATGCCTAATAGTGAGGGGACGCGATGTCAGCAGCTATCGTAATCGTCATGGAAAGATATCACAAAATGTATTAGCGGCTTGTAACTTTGATTTGGAATTCATATACGTTATTAGCGGGTGGGAGGGTTCAGCTCATGATTCAAAGTTGCTAAGTGATGCCTTATCAATGAGGAACAGACTTAAAGTTCCCGAAGGTAAGTACTTATTTTTTAAATAAAAATAACACACACAAAAACACACACATATATAATACATTTCATACTAATTATATATGTATTGTATGTATAATTAGGTAAATATTTCCTTGTGGACTGTGGATTTCCTAATCGACGCCAATTTTTAGCTCCATTTCGAGGTGTGCGATATCATCTCCAAGATTTTGCAGGATTGTTCAATCTTCGCCATGCTTCTTATAAGTAAAAAATCTCTATTAAATTTTTTTTCATAAAATCTTATAAGTCATTACATTCTTTAAATGTCTTTTAGAATCTACTGGACTTATTTATTGATAAATAATTTTTTAAAATCTCAATTGAATACACCCTCGATTTCAATGACCTTTTGAAAATGGCAAGAAACAACTTCTTCGAATTGAATAGAACTTGCGGGAAAAGAAAGAAACTTAGGACCCACATGTAATAATGATGAATTATTATAAAACAACAAAAATTTAAAGAGCAATTACATTAATCAACCCTTGTTTTTATTTTTATTTTTAAATATTCAATTATCGATAGATATAGTCATATAGAGATGCCTAAACCCTAAACTTGTCCAAATATTTTTTTAAAAAAGCTTTTTCCTTTGAAGATAAAAAAATATTTAACCTTAAATTTGTTTAGAAATTAAGAACTGTAAAAAAAATGAATCATAGTTAGATCAATATTAAAAAAAAAAAAGTCTATATGATAAAATCCCATTGTAATCGATAAAAACAAACCTTAATTTTCTAAAAAAAAAAATAAGTTTTGATTTATAAAACCTTTAT